>PVJS01026510.1:0-26952 GCA_004027185.1 Glis glis
ATCCTCCTGTCTCAGCCTCCCAAGTACTGGGATTACAAGCATGCGCCACCACGCCCAGCTGCCAAACTATCAAAATATATTCATATATACATCTCTGGTAAGCTTTTTTTTTTTTTTTGCAGTACTGGGGATTGAACCCAGGGGCATTCTACCTCTGAGCTACACCCCCAGCCCTTTTTTTTAAATTTATTTTGAAACAAGGTCTCACTAAGTTGCGGAAGACCTTACTAAGTAGCTGAGGCTGGCCGCGAACCTGTGATCCTCCTATCTCAGCCTCCCAAGTACTGGGATTACAAGTGTGTGCCACCACGCCTAGCTGTAGGCTTTCTTTTTAAGGATACTAGAGAACACCACTTACCCACTTGCCTCAGTAAGATATTTTTTTAGAGCCGAGTTTGGTGGCACACACTTGTAACATAACATAAAACATAGTGAGACTCTCTCAGCGACCTAGCGAGACCATACATATATATGACTGGGGGCGTAGCTCAAAGGTAAAATGCCCCTGGGTTCAATCACCAGTACAACGATACCAAAAACAGAATTTTTAGTGCCCCAAATCCCCAATTTTACTACTTTGGCTCACCTTGAACCTAACATAGCTAACATCAATGATTTTTTGATTTAGAAAAGCCTATGATGATTATTCTTTCAAATAGCTGTATTAAATGTTATTATGTATTCAGCATTGTGTGGAGGTAACAATCAGTCTCCAGTCTTCAAGGAAATTAAAATCCATTTAAATTATAAAAACTATTGAACACAAAACAATTATAGTTCATTTAAGAACTGACCTGTAGCCAGGCACGGTGGTGCACACCTGCAATCCCAGTACGTGGAAGACTAGGACAGGAGGATTACAGGTTTAAGGCCAGCCTTGGCAACTTAATAAGACCCTGTTTCAAAAATAAAACTAATGATGGTGCACGCTTGTAATCCCAGTACTTGGGAGGATGAGACAGGAAGGATCGCAGGTTCACGGCCAGCCTCAACAATTTAGAGAAGCCCTCCATAACTTAGTGAGACCCTGTTTCAAAATAAAAGATAAAATACGGCTAGGGTGTAGCTCAGGGTTAGAATGCCCCTAGGCTCAATCCCAGTACTATGAATAATAATAATAATAATAATAATAACAACAATAATAATAATGATGATGATAATTTTAATTTTTTTAAAAAGCTGACCTGTATGATCCAGACCAAACAGCATTTCATCCAGTGGGAAAGGACAAACCCCTGCTCTTTTTTCCTAATTCAGAAGACTGACAGAGATGCTAAATCCTACAGGTGTATTTTCTATTAAAAGCTTAATCATGCTATGTAGTAAATTCCTCTTTACCTGTCTTTCTTCCCCAGTGTGCCACAAGGTCCAAATTATCTTTGTATCTAGTGTCTGGCATATGACAGTCATTCAAATAAATGTTTGCTGAGTGAATGAATCAATCCAAAGCAAAGAAAACCCCAAAACAGCTGAATCAATGTCTTTAGGTCCCTCGTTAGACAAATCCCCAAAGTTTTTTTTTTTTTTTTGCGGTACCGGGGATTGAACCCAGGGGCGTTCTACCTCCGCGCTACACCCCCGGCCCTATTTTTTTATACTTTATTTTGAAACCGGGTCTCACGAAGTTGCGGAGGGCCTCACTATGGAGAGAGAGAGAGAGAGAGAGAGAGGGAGAGAGAGAGAGAGCTGAGGCTGGCCGCGAACCCGGATCCTCTGGTCTCCGCCTCCCAAAGTACTGGGATTATAAGCGTGCGCCACCACGCCTGGCTCCCAGAGTTTTAAGGTTCAAAGCAGTTACCTGGACCCCCTAGGATAAGTGATGGTAAAGACTTGATATGAGTATCAACAACAACAAATCCTAAAATTCCTTTGGATAAGAAGAAAGGAGAATCTACTACAATGCTGAAACTCAACTGAGTCTATTTCCTAACTACTATTGTATTCATTTCTATTGGTCAATCATCCAGTATAATCCCCTCTTTGATAATCCTAGCTCCTATCCAAAGGAAGATAAACCTTGCAAACCACACAATCAGCAATGCCTCCCAAACTTGAATGTACATACTAATCACCTAGAGATCTTATTAAAGTGAAGGTTCTAGTAATATTATACATAATATTCTAATAAATCACCTGGGAAGAGGCCTGAGATTCTGCATTTCTAACACGCTCCCCGGTGGTGTTCTGCTGCTGGTCAGTGGACCACACTTTTTGAGAATCAAGAGCTTGGCTGGCATTGCAGAGGACATGTATGTAGTCTTAAAGCCAGAGTGAAGATCCTGCTCCCGCATTTCCTAGTTATATAACTTTACATTAGGCAATTCAACTCCTAAGCCTTCCTTTTTTATCAGTAGGAATAACAACAGTAACAGCTAACATATATTGTTCTTACTAAGTGCCAAGAACTAATGTTTCATATTTATTGACTCATTAATAAGGCTTAGGTTAAATAACCTGTCCAAGTAGAAACCAAATGGTAAACTGAGGCAGAATGGCTCAAGCAACCTCATTTTAACCACTGTATAACAATGCCATAGCCCACTAACCATTATGAAGATCAAGTAATAATTAGTATTTAGCTAACTTTCACTGAGTATTCAGTTCCAGGCCCTAGTCTAAGCCTCCCTTGAGGTCTATTAACATATTTATCTTTATAATAGCCCTAGAAGGTGAGTACTATCAGTATCCCTATCTTACAGGGTTTTTCTTTTTAAGGCCTAAACAAGTTAAAAAGCCAAAGGTCAAACTGTGGCACAGCCAGGACTGAAACCAGGCATAACTGCAGAGCCTGGGCCTCTTTTGCCAGGAGGGTGACACCTGGCACTCTGAGGACCCTGTAACTGCTAGCCCTGCTCACTCACAAAGCAAACCAACCAAGTCTTCCATAGACTCCTACAGTTGGGGATACCTTGGGGGGGGGGGTAGTAGCTTAGAGGGCAATTGGCGGACATTGAATAAAAATAAGGGAGCTGTGGAAGCGCCCAGGGGGATACTGAGTATATTTATTTTTCTGAAAAGGGGGCGGTAAGCTAGGGGTGGTGGCATATGCCTGTAATCCCAGTCCTTGGGAAGCTGAGACTTGAGGAATGCAGGTTCAAGTACAGCCTCAACAACTACTGAGACTCTCATCAACCTAGTGAGACTCTTTCAAAATAAAAATAAAACTAGGTTTGCAGGGTGTAGCTCGGAGGTAGAATGCCCCCAGGTTTAATCCCCAGCACCACAAAAAGGGGGGGGGGACAGTAGGTCTGGGGACACACACACACACACACACACACAGTCTGTGGGATATGTCTCCACTCACACCTAGGACCAAGAAAGCAGGTTATGACTGGCGAACTGACTTGTCTCACCCCGAGAAGGGCTGATGGTGTAAACATCTTCACATTGGATTTACACTGAAAGTGTAGCACCCAGTCCACCAGGAACCCACACCACCTAGAGCCCCTGGATCTCACCGGCCTGCGCCGCGCCGCCCCGCCCCGCCCCGGGGCATGCTGGGATTTGTAGTCTGGGCTCGCTGCAGTTCCGCCTACATCCGGGCGCGCGCCAAAGGGCCGCCTCAAAGCCCATCAGCTCTCCAATAGCGCCCTCTGCCGGCCTTTCCTTCGGTCGCCCGGATCGCGAGCCTTTCCGAGTGCCCCGGAAGCGAACCTTTCTCTTCCGGATTGAGCGTCCGGCGTTCGCACGTGGTTTCTTTGCTGGGATTCGGGGCTGCTCTCGGGAAGTAACTTCAACGGCTTCCTCAAAGAGAGGGGGCTCAGCCGGAGCCATGGAGGGCCAGAGCGTGGAGGAGCTGCTGGCAAAGGCGGAGCAGGACGAGGCGGAGAAGCTGCAGCGCATCACGGTGCACAAGGAGCTGGAACTGGAGTTTGACCTGGGCAACCTGCTGGCTTTGGACCGGAACCCCCCGACCTCGCTGCGACAGGCGGGACCCACGCCGGAGGCCGAGCTGCGGGCCCTGGCACGGGACAACACGCAGCTGCTCATCAACCAGCTGTGGCAGCTGCCCACGGAGCGCGTGGAGGAGGCGCTGGTGGCGCGGCTGCCCGAGCCCACCACGCGCCTGCCGCGCGAGAAACCGGTGCCCCGGCCGCGGCCGCTCACGCGCTGGCAGCAGTTCGCGCGCCTCAAGGGCATCCGTCCCAAGAAGAAGACCAATCTGGTGTGGGACGAGGTGAGCGGCCAGTGGCGGCGGCGCTGGGGCTACCAGCGCGCCCGGGATGACACCAAGGAATGGCTGATCGAGGTGCCCGGTGGCGCCGACCCCCTGGAAGACCAGTTCGCCAAGCGCATTCAGGCCAAGAAGGAACGCGTGGCCAAGAACGAGCTGAACCGGCTGCGTAATCTGGCTCGCGCACACAAAATGCAGGTGCCCAGCGCGGCCGGCTTGCACCCTACCGGACACCAGAGTAAGGAGGAACTCGGCCGCGCCATGCAGGTAGCCAAGGTCTCCACCGCCTCGGTGGGGCGCTTCCAGGAGCGCCTCCCCAAGGAGAAGGCTCCCCGGGGCTCTGGCAAGAAGAGGAAGTTTCAGCCCCTTTTCGGGGACTTTGCAGCCGAGAAAAAGAACCAGTTGGAGCTACTTCGACTCATGAACAGCAAGAAGCCTCAGCTGGATGTGACGAGAGCCACCAATAAGCAGATGAGGGAGGAGGACCAAGAGGAGGCCGCCAAGAGGAGGAAAATGAGCCAGAAGGGCAAGAGAAGGGGCGACCGGCAGGGTCCTGGGGGCAAGAAGAAAGGCGGCCCGCCCGGCCAGAAAGGGAAGAGGAAAGGAGGGTTGGGAGGCAAGATGCATTCCGGGCCACCTGCCTTGGGTGGCAAGAGGAAAGGAGGTCAGCCCCGAGGAGGAAAGAGGAGGAAGTAGTATTTACCCCCTTGGACCTGTTCCATAAAGCAAGAACTATGTAACCTAAATTTGAGCTTTAGGGACTGTATGGCGGTGCAGGAGGTGACCGCGACCTTCATCGAGGTCGAAGGGACAAACAATTGCCCTCCCCTCAAGAGATAAGTAAGTGTTGGACTATACAAATAAATGTTTTTCCACAACCGGGACTTTGACTGAAAGTTAAGGGTGTACTTGAGGATATAAGAATTAGGGAAATGATTTGGTCATTTTATCTTTGGATATGGGGTGAGTCGGAGATACGGATATAGTCATATATCAGAGACTTACCAGTAGATTGATTTAGCCACTTAGTCTTATTTTTATAACAAGCATGTATGCTTATCAAAACCTGGAAAGATTACATTTTCCTAAGTAATGTAACTGTTTCCTAAGTAACTATTACAAAGGTTATTTAATAAAAGTGTATCTGTATCTAGTGTTGCCCGCTTTTTTTTTTTTTTTTTTTTTGGTACTGGGGATGGAACTCAGGGGCATTCTACCTCTGAAATACACTCCCAGCCCTTTTTAGTTTTTATTTTGAAATATTCTCACTAAGTTGCTGAGGCTGGCCTTGAACCTGTGATCCTCCTATCTCATCCTCCCAAGTACTGGCATTACAAACCTGCACCACCATGCCCAGCTTAACTTTTTAACTATAGGTAGAAATTGTATGGGAAACCAATGAACTGGATACCTGGTACAGATTAGTTTTGTTTACTTAGTAAAAAACACAAAACAGTTTATACTGGTTTCATCGAAGCCACTTTTATTAGAAAAACTCAAACTTCTTTTGGCATAAAGTATATTAAAAATACAACTGATGTCTTTTTGTAAAAATTACTTAACACTTTTCAACACTGAACACATTGATTGCTATAAATGATAAATTGGACTACCCAAAAGTAATGGTAATTTTCCAGTCGTGGCACCCCTGTAATCCCAGCTACTCCGGAGGCTGAGGCATGACTGTCACGGCTAAGCCCTCCAGGTCGTGTAACCAAGGCAACCTCTACCCATGAAACCATCTAATGGCATCTTGCACAGAGCACTAACATTTAAATTCTGAGATTTTGTTGTTGCTTCTTTTATTTAGGGATTTTGTTTGTTTTTAAGACTTTCTTGGTTGAAGGGTAGAGTACAGCACTGGCCCTGTAATTTAAAAACTTGGATTTTTTGCAAGCTTCTTGTTTACCGTTGAAAGCTTAAATCCAGTGTCTTGATCATTTACTCTGAAAATACTTTCAAAAGGCGAAATACTTCTTCAGTGGAAAAAGAGTGCCCTGTGCCTCTCCTTCTCCCCAAGTCCCCAGTGTGTGAACGAGGTTGTGAGACCATGGTCCTGGTGGGGAGGCAGCCCTGGCCACTGCCCGCTGAAGCTTGGCCAGGTGACCTGCAGAGCGGGTGGCTGGATGCAGCCCAGAGGGCGGGAGGCTGGAGGAGGGCGGCGGCGGGATTGGCGGGCCGCGGGGGCGGAACGGGGCCAGAGGCTACGGAGGATCTGCGCAGGCATGGCCGCCGCGGCCCGGGCCCGGGTCGCCCACTTGCTGAAGCAACTGCAGCTCGCAGCGTGAGTGCGGGCCGGCGGGTGGTCAGGGCCGGGATGCAGTCTTGGGAAGCAGGTACCGCGGTGTGCGCTGGGGCACGACAGCGGTGTCACAGAAAGTCATGCAATCTTGCACGATGCAGTGTGGCAGGTTTTACTCAGCTTATCTACCACTAAGGGAACTGAGGCCCCGAGAAGTCGGCGGAGTCCCACACTGGCAGGCGGTGCACGGCTTGACACAGTGACCAAGACAGATTAATGTATCCAGTCAACATATATTTGTTGGTTGTGTATCATATGCCAGAAACTACTCTATGTTCTGGGGATACAACGCTGAAAGGCCCTGGAGCAGTTTATAAAGTCTAGAGGAGCATGGAATGAGGGGACAGACCAACAACTGGCCTGTCGCACTTCACAGCAGATGGGTGTAGAAGGGAAGAAACCAGGAGTGTGCACCCTGACGTGGGCAGGGAGTCTGGGCATTGAATGTTAGACACTCTTGACTCCCCCTCCAGAAGTGCCAGGTAAATACCTGTTGAATGTACAAGTACACATGGGAAAGTTTAGTCTGACAGGTGGAGATAAAAAGAGGAAATGGAGAAGGATTTTCAGGAGAAAGGAAAGACAAAGGAGAGGAAATTCAGGCAGAGGGAACAGCAACACCAGAGACCAGGAGATGCAGTTCCAGGATCAAAAGTAAAGTCTGAGTGGGGCCTGGTGGCGCACGCCTGTAGCCTCAGCAACGTAGCAAGGCTCTCCACAACTTAATGAGACCCTGTTTCAAAATAAAAATAGGGCTGGGGATGTAGCTCAGGCAGAATGCCCCTGGGTTCCATCCCCAGTACCACACACACACAAAAAGTCTGTCCCGACCCTCTGAGGAGGAGGTGAGAATGGAGAAGACGGATGGTTAAAGACCATGAATAAGGAAGTAGCTGGCACCGGGCACTTACCTAGTGCAATGTGCCAACCACACACTTTCCATGTACTATTAATAGCAGTAACTCTAATCTTTACAACTCTATGACATACTTATTATTCTCCTGTATTATGAATAAAGAAGTAAAGCCATGGGGAATAATAATTTGTCCAGTGTCACGTAGCTAAGCAAATAGCACAGCCATAATCTGAACCCAGATGTTTTGACTTCACAGTCCTTGTTCTCAGGACAATGCTAAAGAATATAAATTGTGTTCTTTAGATAACAGAGGGTGACTAAAGCAATATTTCTCACTCTAAAATATTAGATACTTTTGAGATACCCCATGGTAAAAGAATTTCCATGGCCAAATAAGTGTGGGAAACAACCTTCGGCTCTGTTGCCCTCTTGGAGAGTCAGAATATACATTAGTACATAAAGGGCTCTGAGAAGTCCTGCAGGAGCCAGGCATGGTGGCACATGCTTGTAATCCTAGTACTTGGGAGGCTGAGACAGGAGGATCCAGGTTCGTGGCCAGCCTCAGCTACTTAGTGAGGCCCTCCGCAACTTAGTGAGACTCTGTTTCAAAATAAAGAATAAAAAAATAGGGCTGGGGGTGTAGCTCGGAGGTAGAATGACCCTGGTTCAATCCCCAGTACTGCAAAAAAAAAAAAAAAAGTCCTGCAGAAGGGGGGAGTTGTTTATCTGTGTCTAAATTCTTTTTTCTAAACCTTTGTCATCATACAACTCTTTTTATCTTGCATTACCATTCACATCTCATGCAGCCAGCATCACAGAGTTTGTTTTTGGAACGGTTGCATGGGAAGGGAGTGCGGCATGAGTAGAATGATGTCAGCACATTCTGGTGCCGGTGTGAAGTGGAGAGGGAAAGGCTAGAGGTGTGGAGTGAGTGACGGCAGTTTTAATGGGGAGGAAGGAGCAGTACTGCGGATCATAGAGAATGGGCCTGACCGGCCTTAGAAAAGGACTGCCCAGGGGAACTGATGGGAAACAACAAAAGCTATCCAGAATAGAAAGGGGGAGGGGGAGAGAGAAGGAGAGAGATTTCGTGGCTCATTCAAGGAAAAGGACAAGGTTAATTTTCTACAAGCTAAAACCTAGAGGTAGAGCAAGATGAGAGGCCCAGCTAGAAAGGTTGAGGGCTGGGGCTGAACTTTATCTGCCATGGAAGTCACTTTAAACAGGAAGTGATATCTTTGGAACTATGGCCCTGACTGACCACACTGGGAAAGAGGTCGCAAAATGCAGCCAGGAGAAGCCAGTTCCGGATTTGTAGAAATCTAGACAGAGATGACAGCAAAACCAGAGAGTGGCAAAGACAGAGAGAGGTGGGTGGATTCAGGTGGAGAAATGTCTGGGGCGGTGATGTGTGGTAGGCTCCAGGGTGAGGAGGAAGCAAAGGTCGGAATGGCTGCAGGCAGCCCAGGACAGAACCAACAGTAAAGGGATAGGTAGAGTGGAAAGGGAGCTGGAGAAAGAACAATGAGATGGCATTTGCAGGAAAATGGATGGAACTAGAGGATGGTAAGCTACATGAGATCCGCCAGTCTCAGGAAGTCAAGGGTCACATGTTTTCTCTCATATGTAAAAGCTAGATAGAAAATAGGAAACCAAAGGGACTTCAAATAAAGGAGGAGACCAGCAGGATAGTGGAAGGGGACTAGGGGAGAGAGACAGGAAGAGGAAAAGGAGAACTGATGTAGGAAACAGTTCAAATAATGCTATGTCCATATTAGAAGGTCTCACTACCAATCTCACTAACGTGTGGGGCTGGGGCGGGGGATCAAAGGAAAACACCAAGTGCTGTGTGCATGTGTGTCTGTATCACTTTGAACTTCACTATGATGTATAATTGCAATGCACCAATAAAAGTATATAAAAATAAATAAAAACAATAGGAAAAAACTATTTAAAAAAGAAGAACAACCGCAACAGTGAGAGGAAACAGGGACGAGAAGGGAGTCCTGCAAGCCAGGGAAAGCATGTCACGGGCCCTCTAGGGGTGTGGCTCCCTGTGTCCCTGCTGCAGCTCCAGATGCAGGGGGTCTGAGAAGTGAGGATCCAGCCTGAGAGCAGGGACTGGCACCGGCAGCGCCTGACTCCAGAGCCAAGGAATGTCCTGAAGGCAAGAAATGGAGCCAGTAGGGGAGGAGCAGAGGGTGAGCCAGCCTAGACTCTCAGCCACGAAACCCTCTGTGAATGTGAGAAGGATCAAGTGATGGGGAGCCCGGGACTACAGTACAGGTGGAGGTCCCCAGAAGGCAAGAGAAGGAGTAGACATGATGGAGTCCTATCAACCTCAGAAAGAAATAGTGGGAGAAGAAGCACGTGGTCCCGGGAGCATTCGCGTGGGAAAGCTGTGAGTGTGACTATTTTTGTCCTTTGCTTCTCTGTCCTGCGTGGAGGCATAGCTCAGAGCAAGTCCTGGAAAGTAAAGGCCGCGCAGCCTCCCTCGGCGGGCCTGCCGTGACCCTGCCGAGCCCGCCGGCACCGCTAGGTGGCAGCCGCGGCTTAGGTATGTCTGACTCGCTTCCAAGTCTGTTTTGACGTCACAATTCTCAGGAAGTTTTGAGAGCCTGGGGGCCATTGAAATCCACCGTTTTCCTTCCTCCTCGGATGTTTTAGTTCCAAATTTGAATTTGAGCGGGTGGAGAGAGGAGGTCATGCGCTCAAGTATTTGCTGAGATCCCACTATGACACTGTCGTACAGGGTACAAGAAACAAAACAGAACCAGGAGAAAGAAGCCAGAGGACCTGTAATCCTAGTACTTGGGAGGCTGAGACAGGAGGATCATGGTTCAAGACCAGCCTCAACAACTTAGTGAGACCCTGTTTCAAAATAAAAAAGAAAAATAGGTGTTGGGGATGTAGCTTGAAAATAGAATGCCCCTGGGTTCCATTCCCAATACCAAAAATAAAATAAAATAAAATAGGGCTGGGGGTGTAGCTATGCGGGAGGGAAGGGGGAGGAGAAGTGGAGGAGGAGGGGGAGGAGGAAGAGGAGAAGCAGTAGCAGCAGGCAGAGGACTGTCCAAGAAATAGACCAGGACAGGGAAGGAAGATAAAGTTTCCAAAAAGGAGGACATGGAAAATCTATGGAGAAGCCGACTGAGGTGTGGGAAGAGGGAATGGGCTTGGGGGAGCACACCTGGTGTGAGCGCCCCAGGGCCTCCCCGGGGAGGGGACCAGTGCAGGTAACCTGCCGCTGCAATTGGGCAGATAGGGGTGGGGATACCAGGTGGTGACAGCAAGAGGCCCCATGGGTCTGAGGAGAGCTCCTTGGAGGCACAGGTCCAGGGCCTGTTAGAAGAAATAAGGAAATACCTTGAAGATATGGGGAAAATACAAAGAAAGTTCCCAGAGTCACGGATGAGCAAGAAGAAGTACAAAGAACCTTAGGTCAATCTGGTCAGGGCTCTGAACTTGTAAGAGCTGGGACCTCAAAGAAACCAAGGACCCCAACTTGAATCTTCTGTATCCCCAGAAAGGGACACAGGCTGCCTGCAATTTTGTGTTGTGTTTTGTTTTGTTTTGGGTACCGGGGAATTAAACCCAGGGATTTAATTCCTCTGAGTTACACCCCAGCCCTACTTTATTTTGAAACAGGGTGCCACTAAGTAGTGGAGGGCCTCATTAAGTAGCCGAGGCTGGCCACGAACCTGGGATCCTCCTGTCTAAGCCTCCCAAGTACTGGGATTACAAGCTTGTGCCACCACACCCGGCTGCCCACAGGCATTTAATAGGTGCTGCTGGAATAACCAAATTCATGAAAAAAATTCTCCTACAGCGCTGGAAAGACTCCGGGTCAACTTTTTGTCCCACATGATTTCTGGGGTTCTTCCTATCCTATAGTGTCTGCCAATAACTACCAGGTACATAGGCTCTCGGGACCATGATGCCACATGAGAGTTACTTTAAGGCTTCTTGGTTTTCTGGTATTGAAGTTTCACTCTACACTTTTCTGTTTCTCTTTTCCCCAGATGCCAGTGCCCAACTCATTCTCATACTTACTCCCAAGGTAATACGTTTTGTGTTTTTACACTAGCCACAACTTTGGCTTCTTCATTTGGCCTTTCTAATACATTTGGGCAATGTGTAAAGCAAGAAAAGCAAGGCTGGTGAGAGGAAAGTTGATGAAAATAGCTACCTTTTCACTATGAAATTCATAACATATAGCTCCAACCATGTAAGGTGAGCTGATTGTAAGCTACTGATCACATGTTTAGCCCAAATATATGTTTACTGCTTTTTTTCTATTTTAAATAGGTAGAATATTTGCAAAAGCTAAAAATTCACTGATAGGATTTTAGGAAAATTTAGGTTTGGGTAGGGGAGTTAGCTAAGTGGTAGAGTTGCTTGCCTAGCGTGTGTAAGGCCCTTGATTCAATCCTCAGCACTGCAAAATTTAAAAAGAATATCTAGGTTCATCAAACAGAATTAATGAATATGAAGTCTTTGGAAGGTTGTAAGACATCTCTAAAAGAAAAGGGCTAAAGTATAAAGTGGTTCCTAGGAGGGGAAAAAAACTTATTTGTGTTCATTTCAAAATATCATTCTATTTCATAATAATTAGAAATAATGACAAACGTTTTCAGTTCCTACCAATGTCTTTATCCTTACCAAACTCCATTGTCCACCGAGCAGCGGGAAGCTCACTGTAGCTTTAGGGTGACCTCCGAATGTCACATGAATTACTGACACAAAAACTGATTTTGCCTCTTGGAAGAAAAGGTCAAATGTAAACACATGCGGCTAGGGCTGGTAGGGAGGGGCCTGGCCATATAGGATGCTAAGCAGAGGCCCATGGAGAAGCCTGGGGGGGAGTAGAACAGAGAGAGGAGTGGTTCGCCTCTCAGCACAAGCCACAAGGTGTTGGGGTATTGGGAGGCATATGAGGCAGAGGCACACTCAGCCTCTGGGCCCTCAGAAAAACAGGCAGAATTTTGTCTTCAGCTGATTTGCTCCACTCCTTGGTGGGTTTCACCATAGAATCAGTAATTTGCTACTTGGGAGGCTGAGATAGGAAGATCAAAAGTTCAAGGCCAGCCTCAGCAACTTATGGAGACCCTATTTTAAAAAGGGGGGCTGGGGCTGTAGCTTGGAGGAAGAACACCCCTGGGTTCAATCTCCAGTGACAAAAGAAAAAAAAAAAGAATCAGTAATTTGCTGTTGGGGAATAAAATTATCAATTTAGAGAAAAATAATCTCACAGTTATCTGGGGCTCAATTTATGATTTTACCTAAACTTTGGTAACAGGAATAATAGTAATAATAATAATAATAATTTCTTTAAAGTCTAGAGAAATCTGCTAGGCGTGGTGGCGCACGCCTGTAATCCCAGTACTTGGGAGGCTGAGACAGGAGGATTGGGGTTCGCAGCCAGCCTCAGCTACTTAGTGAGGCCCTTGACAACTTAGTGAGACACTGTTTCAAAATAAAGAATAAAAATAGGGCTGGGGGTGGCGCTCGGAGGTAGAATGCCCCTGGGTTCCATCCTCAGTACCGCAAAAAGAAAAAATAAATAAAGTCTAGAGATATCAAAGAAATTCAAATTTTGATAAGGGTCCCTTTGCCCTGAGAGAGTCAATGTTAGATTGTTGTCTAGTTCTAATCTCTTTTTCCTTAATAAAAAAAATACTGAAAATAATTCTGTAGACTTTTATTTATCTTATGACTGACCAGGACGACTATAAACAATTGGATAAAAACAAAGATAAAACTCATTGGTGGGGCCCTATGCTGTACCAGTATGACAGAAAAATTGTTTTTGCTTTAATAAAAATCTGATACTTTGCAAAAAAAAAGTCCTTTATAAAAATTTTTATTAAATTTCACCAAGAAAATTAGATTTTATATGTTTATATGCTTATTAGAAATGTAAATATCTTACATGATAAGTTACCTCTGTGGGAAAAATACCTTAATTCAAACAAATGATCACAGTGACTGTAAGAAATATAAATAGGACTCTAATGAATTTACTAATAGTTGTTCTCAAGCAATAACCCAACTCTTGACTCTAGAGAATTCTTTTTACATATTATGCTTTCCAAAATAGTTTTCAATTTCAATGGAGGAAATTTTAAATCACTTTATTTTCATAAAATCAGCATTAAGTTAGCATTATATTTTATCTTAAAATATAGATATTGATTCTAATCTGATGTACAATCATTAAGCCTGAAAAAATATCTTTTAGCTAGGGCTTCAAGGAAGATGCTAATGTTCACTGCTGGGTTTTACTTAAAAAAAAAAACAATATTTATACTTTACCTTTAAGGCCTATTCTGATGCTAATTTCTCCATTTCCAGCTCCTGGACTTTCACCTTCTGGGAAAACAACAGATTATGCCTTTGAGGTAGATTTCATTGATCCATTTTTTCTTTTATAAATGACCTGAAAAATACAACTACAGTATTTTACTAATGTCTTAGTATTTCATTCAAAATCTCTCATTAATCAATGTTCCATAATCTCTATTTGATCAGGCCCTAATTAGCAAAGTATCTTCTCGGGATAATGGAATATAAATCTTCTGAGAACATGAGTAATGTCTGAAATACTGTCTTCTATACAGCCATTAGAACAGAATAAACTCCCAATCTACACACTCTCCAAATGATATACACTGCATGTTAGATCTTTTGTTTTGTAGTCATAACAATCCCAAAAGAAGTTAAAGTAATTTGTCGAAGCAAGAGTAAAGGAATTTTGGTGGGTTTTTATCACACTGTGATTACATAATTACTTGTAATTATTTGTTTCGTCCCTGCCTCCTGCTAGTCCAGGAGTCACACATTGAAATGTCTCAGGGCTCACTGAGAGCTCTGGCCCCACCTGAAGGGCATGGCCTCTACTAAGCCCACACGATTTCAGCCATGTAGGAATGCAGGCCAGTGTTGCCAGATTACTCAAGAAAGACCGAAATCCAGGTGGTCATATTGGATTTTTAAATTCTTATTTTAACAGCTGTTGACCTATTCAATAAAGAAAGAAAAGAAGTCTAAACATAATATCAATCCAATAAAACATGTCTTTGGGCCAAAATGACCCATCATATAACAGTATGAAGGCTCTTCTCTTACCTGTAAACTTTATAAGATGACATTTCTATTATTCATAGTTGTGTCACCAGAGCCTAGCACAGTGTCTGGAACATAGCAGACACTCGGTAGAGTTGGTTGAGTGGAAGGATAGTTGGATGCATACAGGTGCCTACATGCGTACAAGGGTCATTGGATGGATAGATGGATGGATGGATGGATGGATGGATGGATGGATGGATGGATGGGCAAAAACTACACAGAGAAGATAACATTTAAATCAGAAAATAAGACATTTGAGAATTAATTTAGGTATAGAGATGGAGAAGGGAGGCATTTCAAGCTGAAGGAACAATTGAGAGTTTATGATTTATTTGAGAAAAATAAATACATAATTGCAATGTGACTGGAGTCAAGCTTCACTTAAAAGAAGACCATACTAATCCAGGTGTGGTGGTGCATGCCTGTAATGCCAGTACTTCACAGTACTTGGGAGGCTGAGACAGGAAGATTGCAGGTTCAAGACCAGTCTCAGCAACTTAGTGAGACTCTCAGCAACCTAGCAAGACCCTGTTTCAAAATAAAACTTAAAAAAAAAAGGTCTGGGTGTGTAGCTTGGAGGTAGAATGCCCCTGGGTTCAATTCCCCAGTACCAAAAAAAAAAAAAAAAGAAGACCATGCTAAGGAGTTCATACTTTGTTCTCTAGACAATGAGGAACATTTCAGGTTTTTAGAAATGGAGTGGCCAACTCTCTAATATACCCTACAACTAAATCTTTTCTTCTTTCATCTTTCTTTTTGTATCTTTCAGATGGCTATTTCAAATATTAGGTATGGAGCAGGAGTTACAAAGGAAGTGGGCATGGCAAGTATTTGAGATGTCTACAATCTTCTACTATAAGTGTTATGGATCTTGTAAAAACAAGTGCTGATGGACAGTTGAGTTCTGGGGGGTTACTGGGGATTGAACCCAGGGCCACCCTACCTCTGAACTACACCCCCACCCTTTTGTATTTTTTATTTTGAAACAGGAGCTCGCTAAGTTACTGAGACTGACCCCGAAGCTGCAATCCTCCTGTCTCAGCCTCCCAAGTACGGGGGTTACCGGTGTGCGCCACCACACCTGACCAAGTCCTTTATTTTTTAAGATTTACAATGTTAAGTTTTCTGAAAGAATCTATTACAGTTCTAGTCCAATCAGACCTAACTTATGCTTTTTTTATTGTAGGACCTACAGAACATGGGGGCTAAAAATGTTTGCTTGATGACAGACAAGACCCTCTCCCAGCTCCCTCCTGTTCAAGCAGTTATGGATTCCCTAGTGAAGAATGGTATCAACTTTCAGGTTTATGACGATGTGAGGGTGGAACCGACAGATACGAGGTACTCTTGCAGCATCCTTGTCATTTATTTGCTTTAAGCAGAAGCCAACACATATCACAGTTGTCGAAAACCTGCCCGAGGCCTTATTTAGTGGCACGACAATGTGTCTCTGAAAAATAGGACATAATGGCTTTTATTTCCCTTCTCCAAGCTTCATGGATGCAATTGAGTTTGCCAAAAAGGGAGCTTTTGATGCGTACGTTGCCGTGGGTGGTGGCTCCACCATGGACACCTGTAAAGCTGCTAATCTGTACGCATCCAGCCCTCACTCCGAGTTCCTGGATTATGTCAACGCCCCCATTGGGAAGGGAAAGCCGGTGTCTGTGCCCCTGCGGCCTCTGATCGCAGGTAAAACTCTGCTTGTTTGTTTCCTCTTGCAGCTAGCAGAAAGGCCTCAGGAAAGATGCCAGCTAGTCCTTTCAGGGTCTGTGTTCCTAAAACTTTCTGATTTGTTCATTTCAAATCAGTGCTTCTTTTGGAGACCAAAACAGATGGTGATCCATTCAATGTTAAAATTCTGATCATTATTGCACCGAGAGAGGCAATTTGGGTCAGTGGGAGGAAGTTTGCAGATTTAGGCAAGGGCTCAGCATGTGGAGGAGGGGCAGATCCTCATTGACATTTGATTAGATCCCCGTGTTGGCAGCCTTGTCCTCTAAACCCATCTGTTTTGTCTCATTTTGCCAGTCACTGTGGAGTTTAGGGAGAACATTTGCTGTTATTTTTCAATGACTCAACCCTTTCTTCCACATAATGGCTCCTCGGCTGACCTCAGGCTTTGTCCTTTCCCTGGGACATGTGGCCAGTAAGGCCACATCATTCCGGATGACATCTGCTCCGTGGCTTCCCAGGGCACAGACGCACAAGTGCATATAAAAAAAAAAAAGTCTATGTGTTCCACAGGGGACCTTGGAATTTTCCAGTCTTTTATTCCCTCCCATTTTTATGGCCGTTAGCATATTACTATTTAAAGGTTTGTAGCTAAAACTGGTAACTGAGGAATATCCTCAGTTTAGGTTTGATCCTCTGTTCTCCGCATCTTTTGCCCCTTTTGTGAACGGTCCCTGTGACAGGACACGAGGGAGTTGGTGGCAGATGAACTGCATTGACAGGAATGAGGAATCAGCAGGGAGTAGTGTAATTGGGGTCTAGCAAATGGGAACCCTCTGGTGAAACTGTGTCAGCATCACACAGAGGGGTGATTAGTGAAGTTTAGAAACTTGACAGAATGACAAAACCACAGAGCCCTGCAAAGGCAGAGTGCGCCCGCGCAGGCTGCCAAGAGGGAATAAAGATGTCTTTTGGAGACAGCAAATATGAGTGTTCTGCCCGGAGGTGCCCAGCAGCCCGTGTTTGCATACCCAGCTGCAGCTGCTTGAGCTCTGGTGCCATTAATATGGACACAGACATCACACACATGTATGATGAACACACACGTGTGTTAATGTAGACCCAGACACCATCCATGTTAAACACTTGTGCTTGTGCAGCTATACACAGCATACGTATTAAATATGCACATATGCTAACTATACCTGCATGTCAATGTAAACACAGACTTCACATGTGCATGTTAACACAGAGGTCACACAAATATATTAAATACAGACACAGGCACCACGCTTATTTAACATACACATTCACGGAGCAGACACAAACATGGTACATGTTAAACATACATGTAAATTAATGCACACATCAACAAGCATGTTAAATATATATATATATGCTAGCACAGATACACATCTCATACGTGCCTGCTAATGCAAACATAGACATCATGCATGTTGGGCTTACATACATGTTATACACATATAGATATCAAGCAAGTAGCAGGATCAGCAAAGCTTCCTTCTCTAATGTTTTTCCTTAATTCTAAGGCTGAATTGAATATTTCCACTGACCTTTATTTAAATACTTTATTAAAATTTATGTTATTTTGTTCAAGTCCCAACTACCTCAGGAACTGGAAGTGAAACCACTGGGGTTGCCATTTTTGACTATGAACGCTTGAAAGTAAAAACTGGTAAGAACTTTGCCCAAAATGGTTTTTTAAAAATTCTCTCAACCCCACTCCCTTTCTTTAACCCTATTATCTGGAAATCAAGGAGTTGTGGAGTTAAGGAAAAGATATATGCATAGATACATTTTGTTTCTTTTTGCAAGTACATATAACAATTAACTCATTTTTTGGAATTAGCTACACAAGCATATTGAAATGCCATGAGTCTTAATTGGCCATTCTTACGCTCATGTCAGTGACTGTATGTCAATGATAAATAGATATTCTCTTTCTCCAACATCTTTTTACATTTTAAATCAATTTTACTGAGATGTGATTTTCATATAATAAACTGCACACATTTAAGAGTCTGGTTTGATGACTTGTGACAGATATATGTACCATGTCACTGCCCCAATCAAGATATTAGACATTCCCATCACTCTAGAAAGTTGCCTCGTGCTTCATGTCAGGCAGTCCCTGCAGCCCATTCCCAGGGCACCTCTGATCTGTGTTCTCTTAGTCATTTTTATCTTATCTTCTCTATTTGTCATTGACTCTTGGCAATTGTGGCAGGAATGTCCCTCTTTTTGAGTCTGGCTCAATGTCTCTTTCCAGGCTTTTGTAGCAGAACAAATTGACATTCAACTGTAAACTATGGTAACTTCTTTTTAATTACATTATTCTTTGACATTGTTAAAGACAGTAACAATATTATCCAACACTGAAATTCTACCTTAGTTTTTTAAAGATTTCTACATAATATTATCTCATTTCATCTCTAGACCAGCTCTGTGGGGAATGAAGGCCCTGGGTTAGTGTTATTAGAATCTAATCTTAGAGAATTCAGAGAGGCTAAGCAACTTGCCCAAAGCCACGAAATAAGTGGCGGAGCAAGGGCCAGTGGTGTGCTAGTAAACCCGGTGGAATTAATGATAAACGAGCCCTGATTTGTAGTGTTTGTTCATTTCTATGATGTAAACACTCCCAGCATGGCCAATGATGTTACTTTTCCAGGAGTAGGGATGAGATGTTTGCGCCTGGTTCCTGGGATCCAGTAGGAGCCAGCTTCAGCCTACCACCAAAAACCCCCAAGTTTCTGACTCCAAATCTCTCCCCACTGCTCCTTGGTGCCACACTAGATGAGAATGAACCTTTTCTCATACTCATAAATATATTTTTAAAGTAATATATTATCCTAAAGTTACTTAATTTTTGAAAAATGGTACCCATGCCTTTAACCTCTCTTTAAAATCCTTATGTTTTAGGCATTGCTTCGCGAGCCATCAAACCCACACTGGGGCTAGTCGATCCTCTGCACACCCTCCACATGCCTAGCCAGGTGGTCGCCAACAGTGGCTTCGATGTGCTCTGGTAGGTACCGGTGCCACCTAGGGGACTTTTTTGGTACAAAGTCTCCAGATGTACTTCATTGCCCAAGTGCCCATGTAGGCACTCAATAAGCCTTCCTTGGTGAACGCTCCACAGCTCCCCTCACATGGCCTGTCATTAGTCCCTTTCCTAGATCACAGTATTGAAGGTAAAGGTGGTCACTAGGTGCAGCCCAGTGTGAGCTCTAAACCTGCTCTTCAGGATGGACTGCCCCTGCCACAGCCATAGCTGAGGGTCGTAGATACAGGAGCAGTTTGAGGAGGCAGGCAGTGTCTCAGGACCACACCATCTGCTTCAATGGACTCACACACCAGGGAAGGCCTGGGGCTGGGCAAGGAAGGGAGCCAGTGTGTCCAGAACAGTGGCCCAGGCTGTGCGCTGCGTCAGCTCTTCATACACATCATCGCTTCCTTGTCGTGCTGTGCGATATGAGACTTTGATAAAAAAAGAAAACTAGAGCCTTGCCCAGGGTCTCCCAGTCCCCTCCCTTGGCTTCAGCTGCAATGTGCCCACAGCTCCCAATCAGTGATCCCCCACAGACCTCTCTCCCGAACTCCAGACCCTCAGGTCCAGGGCCTCATGGAGGTCCCACAGATGTTTCACGTTCAGCATGTACCAAACCACTCCTGGTCATCTGTCCACACATGCACATTTTGTCACATTCTCACATCTTTGAAATCAAGACATATCTTAAAATCTATGGATGGCAATATGTTTTTTTATTCTCAGCAGTACATTTTTATATTTTTAACTCTCAATACAACTTATAGCATTTATACATTTTAAAAAAGGGAGGAAGGAAAGAAGGAAGGAAGCGAGGAAAGAAGAAAGCAGCAGTACATTTTTTTTTAAATATGGAACGCTTCAAGAATTTGCATGTCATCCTTGAGCAGGGGCCATGCTAATCTTCTCTGTATCATTCCAATTTTAGTATATGTGCTGCCGAAGCGAGCACAGCAGTACATTGTTTAAATGGTGCATCTTAAGCCAGGTGCAGTGGCTCATGCCTATAATCCCAGTACTTGAGAGGCTGAGACAGGAGGATTGCAGGTTGCAGGCCAGCCTCAGCAACTTAGTGAGACCCTGTTTCAAAATTTAAAAAGGGGCTGGGAGTGCAGCTCCCAGAAAGCACCAAAAAACAAACAGACAAAAAACGATGCATCTTATGGTGCCTAGCATCCTGAGTTTGATGAGATATGATAATTCTCTTAATCACCCCCAAGCCCCACAGCTTCTCCTGAACCCACTAGCTCAGCAAGTAGCAGGACTCTATATGAACTTCCCTCTTCTTTCATGCCCACATTCATAAGCAGAGTCCCTTGTCCTGCTCGAGTCTCTATTTCATCTGCTCCACCTTCTCCAGCTTCATTATTCCTGCTTGGTTCAAGTCTGCTGCGGCTCTCCTCATTGGCTTCCCTAATTCCATCCCCTAGTTCTTCCATTTGTCCTCCATCATGGCCTCAACAAGCTTCCAGAATGCAATATGACCATCACACACACAGGAGCATGCACACACACGTGCACACACACATGTCCTTCTACCTCACATGTCCCTTTGGGGGCTTCCATGCCTTCTACCTGACAGCCAGACTCCTTAAGCCTCGCCTGGCCCCAGTGCTCAGCTCTTTGTCTACTTAAAGAACTTGCCTTTCAATTCCACAGGAGCATCTGCTCCTCGGTGCCACCCTTGCCAGCCTTCCCTCTCTCTCCGTAATTACAATTGGCCACTCATCCTTTACTGTCCACGGGGTGGCCTGCTTGTTGCTTCTGAGACAACCTCTCTTCCCAGCCCATCTCCCCACTGCACTGTGAGCTCGGTAAGGACAGAACCATTTTACTGTCTTCTCTAGCCCTACCTCTGGCACAGTGACTGTCACATCACAGGTAATGAATTAATTGCTGTTAAATGACATTCTTGTGAGCAGGAGGTGACAGAGTTAGGATCCACATCTAGGTCTGTCCATGTCCCTGCTCTGCTTCTCCTACTGTGATCTACTGTTTGCCAAAAGACTGTAGAAAATTGTATCCCAGCTAGTCAATATTGTCAGAAATTCGATGAGTTGTTTCCTAATTACTTGGAAATAGGGGAAATAAGATTACTCTCCCTAACTATAAAGTACATAATAAATACACCATGGCCCAAAGCATGTCATCTTTAAGGGAATGACTCACAGGCCCAAAGACTTCACTGCCAATCAAAGGAGGCATCAATCTAGAGAGAAGGAGAATGATGGTCGTTACTTGCGTTGGTCAGCTTTCTGACACTATGATAAAATGCTTGAGACAATGAACTTAAAAGGAGGAAAGGCTTATTTTGGCTCCTGGTTTCAGGCCCTGAGCACTTGGCCCTGTTACTTGGGGCCTACAGCAACACATCGTGGTGGGAGTACATGGCAGAGTGCGTGGCATGTTCACTTCTTGGAAGCCAGGAAGCAATGAGAGACACAGGAAGGAGGCAGGGTCTGAATATTGCCTTCAAGGACATGTCTCCAGTAACCTAACTTCTTTCCACTAGGCCCTACCTCTTAAAGATTCTACCACCTGCCAACAGGGTCATGTGCTAGGGGCCAAACTTTCAACACATGGACCTTTAGGGTACATTCAAGATCCAAACTGTATCATTACTTTTCCAAGGGCTATCTGAATGAGAGAACGCTTGGCCCAAGGAATCTTCCCCTAAGGCTCAATGGACTGTTCTTAATATGGACACAGCCATGCATTAAACCTTGGGAGTAATTCCCCTTGTTAGGACTCCATGGGCCTCTGATCATAAATTGGCTATCTCAAGACTCTCCTATAGGGAAAGAAGGTGCTGGGAGACTCATATATATGTCCCTCTTAGCTGTTGCATTTCTCACTGTAAATCAGTAATCTCTCTCCCAGGTTTTACACATAGTTTCTGTGAGCTCAGCTCTGTAAGTGAGTCTGCCCCTGAGAAACAGATCTGCTCCTGAATTCAGAATCTAGATGCAATCTAGGCTCCACCGTAAGGCCAAGGTCAGACTGTGGGCCATGGTGGACTCACCACCACCGCCCCGCATGTACACTTCATTCTTGCCTGGCTCATACATTCCCTGTTTAGAACCAAAAAGCCATCATGTCCATCTACCAACAGATTAAAAATAAATTCCAATGCTTTGTTCAAAAGATAGTTCTCTGCTTCTTACATTAGAAGAGAGCAAATCCTCCATTCCAAGACTGAAAACTGTAATTCACACAAAACATAGTTCATATCGCATTATGTCCCATTGTATCATTGATCTAGATGGTTCTATCTAGTCTCATCTTCTGCAGTTGGGGGGCCAGGCTCCATGGCAGACCAGCAGGTAAGGCAGCTCTGAAGATTTGTTCTTAAAACAGCCAACCTTGAGTTTGGGGCACATAAGAAAAAAAAAGAGTAAGATTTTTAAAAATAATAGTTAATAATAAGTTTTACAATGTGCCAGTCACTGTTCTAAGTACTTTACATGTGTCAATTCATTTGGTTTCCATGGCTACACCATGAAGCAGCACTATTAAATTTATCCCTGTGTTTGAGTCACAGGAAGAGTAGTGCCTCTCCCTGGGTCCACAGCAGGAAGATCCAGTGCCAAGATGTACAACTGCACAGCTGACCCCAAAGTCTAAGTCCACTACACCGTACTCTTAATAGGAGCCTGTGCAACTGTACTATGCCCTTCTTCGGTGAAATGGTATTTGATCAATGTGGGGTATAAAATGATGACTGTCTTCTATAAACGAAGTCATCTTTTACATTCAGTGCTTTTTTTTCCCATGGCTCAAATGTTTAATAATTCAGCATCACAAAGACTTATTTACACTGGGAAAGAATCATATGTAATATTTTTTTTTTTATTGGTGCATTGTAGTCTCACTTCACAATGAGTATCAGTTTGGTGATATGTAATATTTTAAAAGTTATTTTAATTGATACATAAAAAGGCAAAAATTGTACATATTAGTAGGGTGCCATGTTATGCTTTGTTACACGTATACATTTTGTGATCAGGCTAAACATATCTATCTCCTCCAGCATTTGTCGCTTCTTTGTGGAGAAAACATTCAAAGTCCTTCCTTGTAGCTTTTTGAGATATACAGTACACAATCACTGTCTGCAGTCTCCCTCCTGTGCAACAGCACTCTAGGGCTTCGTAACTCCTATTTAAATGCAATTTAGCACCCGTCGATCACTGTAGTGCTGCTAATTTGAACTTGATTATATTAATTTCTGTACTAAGCGATGATTTGTCATGGACAAGAGGCCGACTGGTGGAATATGTTGTGATCATCAGTGCTACATAGCATATCTGCGGTAGAGTACGTGATGGTTTGTGATTGGTCAGGGGGAGGAGGAAGACAATGCTTTCATCCTGTGTATTTTAAATATCTCCCATTAGCCATGCCCTGGAGTCCTACACTGCCCTTCCCTACCACCTGCGGAGCCCCTGTCCTTCCAATCCCATCACACGGCCAGCGTACCAGGGCAGCAACCCAATCAGCGACATTTGGGCTGTCCACGCACTGCGGATCGTTGCTAAGTACCTCAAGAGGTATGTCACCCCGAGGGGATAGAGACAGAACAGGAAAACTACATTCTGCCCTCTCATGAAACACAGCATCCTGAGAGGTCTGGTCACCACGTCAGCCCATGGACGTGGAGAAGCAAGACACCGGGAGCTCTGAAGGCATTTGAGGGACGGCCGGTGAAAGCTGGGCCCTTCATTCTGAAAAGGCAAAGCTGCCAGGGGACAAAGGGAAGCCCCTAGTTTATGAAGGATGTAGATACGATAAATGGAGGTTTGTTCTTCAAGGCCTCACAGCCGAAGCCAGGAGGAGGCGAGATGTCCTTTGAGACTCAGCTCCCCATGCACAACGTGCCCACCCAGGTCCTCCCAAAGTAGGCAGAAGCCACACATCGAGTAAACTCTCGTGACCTAAATTTAAGAAATAAATGTGTAGAGATTGCTGATCCAGGAGAAATAAAAGGCTGAAAATGTAAAAGGGTTTCTAAAAGGTTCTGAAAAATCTGATACAAATACAAGCCAGGTGCAGTGGTAGACACCTGTAGTCCCAGGGACTGGGGAGAGAGAGGAGGGAGATCGCTTGAACCCCGGAGCTTAGGGCCAGCTGAGCAATGCAGTGAGACTCCATCTCTAAAAATAATTAATTAAAAATTTAAAGACTAAAAATATTCAAACACATACATGCATTGATAGCTATAGGCAATGAGGGAAGAAATAGCAAAAGGCTCCTGAGATGGCAAAGATACAGCTGTCCCTCAGTGTCCTTGGGGCATTAATTTCAGGACCGCCTTGGGCACCAAAGTCCGTAGATGCTCAAGTCCCTTTTATGAAAATGGGCATGGTATTTGCACACGTCACTCCCCATATACTTTAAATCTCTCTGTATTACTTGTAATACTTAATACAATGTAGCTGCTATGTAACTAGGCATTATACTGTATTTAGGGAATAAGGACAAGAAGGAAGTGCACATGTTCCCTTCAGGTGCAGTTGCTTTTTCTGGATGTTTTCAATGTGTGGTGAGTTGAACGGCTGGGTATAGAACCCACAGACATGGATAGCCAACTACACTCAAAGATGAAAAATGACACCGGAGACGTTAAGATATATGCAAAGCCACACTCGTGGTTGTCTTTATACATAATGCAGGGAGAGAACACAGGCAGGTTATCCCGAGACACAGACATGGTGCCTCCTCTGGCCTTGGTGGAGAAGCGCCCCTGGAGAGCAGCCTTGGAGCCGCGTTTTGTAGTAGATCAGGGGTGGGGAAGGGACATGGGAGACCCCAGGGAAGCACAGCAGCCCTGGACTAGGTAAAAGCAGACACAGATAATGGTGAGCCAGTTTGACGGGGACAAAAGGGTTGGCAGAGCCACAAGGGGAGGCAAGGGGCAAGACAAACAGAGGGACGGCTGAAAGCCCCAGGGCCTGTGACAGCACCTTGTCAATTGGAGAATAAGGGGCTAACACTGGGGTTTGGAAGGGAGATACAAATGCCTAGCCATGCCACATGAAAGGAGGAAAGAAGGCTGTGGCATTTTATGCCAGAACAGGAGCCTTTCCCTGAGGTAAAATCAAGGAACACCAAGAGGAAGCGGTCTGCTTGCCAGTCCTCAGGCTTCCTCCCTGGGCCGGGGCTTCCAGGCCATGTGTGCAGGAAAGCTGAGCCCAATCTCAAAAGGGCTTTTGAGAATTTGCTTTTCTGAAGTGGCTTTGGGGACACATGAGCAAGCAAAGGCTAGTCCTATGATAACATCCCACTTCCACAATAACAGGATGAAATAGGTGTGCAGTTTCCACGGGTACCAAAAGAGGTCCCCAGTGAGCCTAGTTTGGGTCAGTGTCACCTGAAGAAAGATGGCTGGGTGGGCGGGGGTGGACGGCAGGTAGCCCGGGGTGACAGGCACTCCTGGTGCATTATGAGAACGTGTTTACTCTAAGTTCATTCACAGCTGCCTGCGTCAAGGTCATTGACAAATGAAGAAGAAGAATGAGTCTGAGGGCACTTTCCCAGGGCAGCTCTACAGTACAAGGATCAGGGCTTTGCTGCCCTAGGCACTTTTATATGACACGGGCAGCTGACAGCATATTTATTATGCTTTGGTGAAACCATTGATGAGAAAGTATGTTTCCCTTTGGTTTTCATTTAGAAGACAAGGCATCATTTGAATAACTTGCCTAATTTTTCTTCCTACCCAGTAGCACTCCACCCCCCACCATCTTTCCCTAAGGCAGCTCTTTATTCAGTAGGAAATTTCAGTGTTGATGTGTTACTGTTCAGTATTTATATAATTCACAGGGCTGTCAGAAACCCTGATGATCTGGAAGCAAGGTCTAATATGCACTTGGCCAGTGCTTTTGCAGGCATCGGCTTTGGAAATGCTGGTGTTCATCTGTGGTAAGTGAATGTGAGATTTTATTGCTCAAGCTATTGCTTTTAAAAATTTTTAAACAAATATTTATAATTTAAGACAAGTAGTAATATTTAAATATGCTAGAGAAGGCAGAAATTTAATATAAGGTCCCTAAATATTTTCTTAGTTTGAATGCAGTTTATTGGATCATGGATTTTTATAATGGTTTTTGAAATTATGATTTATATACTATGCAGTTTGTCCATTTAGAAGTGTGCAGTTCGGTATTTTTTAGTATATAAACAAAGTTTTGCAACCATCCATCTTAGATTTTGTGTGTGTGTGGTGTACTGGGGATGGAACCCAGGGGCATTCTACCTGCAAGCTACACCCTCTGCCTGATTTTATTCTTTTATTTTGAAACAGGGTCTCACTAAGTTGCAAAGGGCCTCACTAAGTTGCTGAGGCTGGCCATGAACCTGTGATTCTCTTGTCTCAGCCTCCCAAGTACTGGGAGATTACAAGTGTGTGCCACCATGCCAGGCTAGAACTTTTTTTATCCCAGAGAAATCTCATATCCCTCAGCTGTCATCCACCAATTCCTTGCCTCCCTCAGTACTAAGTGACTACTGATCTACTGTCTGTCTCTACAGATTCCCCATTCTGAGCATTTTATTTTATATATATATATATATATATATATATATATATATATATATTTTGTGTGTGTGTGGTACTGGGGATTGAACCCAGGGTCATTCTACATCCGAGCTACACCCCCAACCCTATCTTTTATTCTTTTATTTTGAAACAGGGTCTCGCTAAGTTGCGGAGGGCCTCACTAAGTAGCTGAGGCTGGCCGCGAGCCCGGATCCTCCTG
>PVJS01026511.1:0-26952 GCA_004027185.1 Glis glis
TCTCTCTCCCTGTCTCTCTCTCTCTCTCTCTCTACTTAGTGAGGCCCTCCGCAACTTCGTGAGACCCAGTCTCAAAATAATAAAGTATAAAAAATAGGGCTGGGGGCGTAGCGCGGAGGTAGAACGCCCCTGCGTTCAATCCCCGGTACCGCAAAAAAAAAAAAAAAAATGTTTAAGTCCGTCAATTCTGACTGATAGCTATGTGCTAGGCATTGTTCTAAGTGCTGGGGTACAAAGTAGACCAAGTCCCTGCTCTTCTAGAGTTTGTATCCTAGTGAGCAGAGGAACAGGAAATAAATAAACGTGTCACATGCCAAGAGATGGTAAGGGCTATGGAGAAGAATAAAGCAAAGTTAGGAAATACAGAATAATAGGTATCAAGGAATGGGTTACCATTCTCCACAGGAGGGTCAGAAAAGGCCTCTCAGATAAGGTGATATCTGAGCAGAAGTCTGAAAACTGCGAGAGAGGGGTCCATGCTGGAATCTTGAGGAAGAGTGACAGAGGCAGAGGACCAATTTGGTTGATAATGCTTTAAAAAGGTAGTATAAGGGGGCAAAGGAGAAAGCAGTGCCACAGTTAAGAGGCTGTTATGGTAAAGTCTAGAAAGTTGGTGTGGACTGGACTAAAGTGATAATGATGGAGGTAGTGAGTAGTGATTGGATTCTGGATCTATTTTGAAGAGAGAGCCAACAGGAGTGCCTGATGTGTTGAGTGCGAGGTATGAGGAAAACGAGAGGATTCAAGGACTGCCAGGCACCGTGGTGCATACCTGTAATCCCAGTACTTGGGAGGCTGAGACAGGAGGATCACAGGTTCAAGGGCAGCCTCAGCAACTTAGTGAGACCCTGTTTCAAAATGAAAAATAAAAAAGACTGGGGGTATATCTCAGAGGTGGAATGCCCCTGGGTTCAATCCCCAATCCCCAGTAACACACACACACACACACACACACACACACAAAGTTAGTTGCTTCACCCTGAAGGTTTCTGATGCAGTAGCTCTTGGAGGCACCCAGGAATTTCCAGTTTTCACTTGTTCCTAGGCGATGCTAATGCTGCTGATCCAGAGACCAGACTGTGGGACCACTGGGCTGGAGAAATGGGCTGGGAAGGATGGCTGGGGTGGCGCTAAGGCCTCCTCATGCTGGCAGTCATGTATGAAAGTGAGTTTGTCAGCACGGTTGTGTGTCTTTCCCCAGCCCTGTTCTGCAGCTCAAGAGCCAGCAGCAGTAGGCAGATAGTTGGGCTTAACCAGAAAAAAAGCAAATAATTGTGATGTCTTTGTATACTGAAAATTCGATTTGTACATTCTTTATTATAAATAGATTAGAGACACTGAGACTGAGCAAAAGGAAAATGAGTTTGTGGTGGACGTTTACTGTTGTATGACTTAGAAATAAAATGGGATCATATCCACCTCTGGTCTCATATTCCTAAAAAAAAACAAACCTGTTTAACTGTGCTATTTCTATCATCTACTAAAGAGCAAACTTCTGAATATACCGTGAAAAACTCAGTTCTTTTGTATTTTATAAGGTTATGTCACAAACTAAATTTTATAAGGATTATATTGTTCTTTTTAAAATATTCATATCCTCCTACAAAAAATATGTGGATAAGTGCAAAGCTTTACACACAGGGAATGAGTGTTGGCCTATGTAGTAAGGAGAGAACTGGGGCCTACAGCTCACTAATCCGAAATGACTGACTTCCATAACCAAGAGCAGTATCAATTCAGATGACTATTATAACAGCAATTTAAATATAGTATGATATATTTACATATCAAACAGTTTTATATTAATTTAATGTTGCTGATTTTTTTATTGAAAAACAAAACAGATTTTGTTGGAGCCAGGCGTGATCCAGGATGTCTTAGCAGCCGGCAGTCACCTACAGCTGTTGGAGCTTCTCAATTTATGTTCCCACTATCTCATCCAGGTATGTGAGCGAGCTTGCATCCTGCTAAGATGCCCTTCCCTTCCCTTCCCTTCCCTTCCCTTCCCTTCCCTTCCCTTCCCTTCCCTTCCCTTCCCCTGCAGTCAAAAGCTGTCCTCCACCAACCGGAGCCCAGTGGCAGGTAAAATGGGGTGCAGATGTCAGCCGTAGAAGGAAAATTTCTTCAGGACACAAGCTGAAAGACTCCTAGGAGGGCAGCTATAGTTCTTGTGTCTTTAGACATGAACATTTTCTCCATCTTCCTTGCCCACCCCAGGTCCCCACTACCCTGGGGCTGCAGATTAACTCAGGAACCATGCAGAGACTTCCCTGTGGGGTCCTGGGGGATGGCTCTGCAAAGGGCTGTGCTGACTTGTGGAAATAACCACAAATGCAAGAAAAGTCAAATAGTCATTGAAGATTTCAGTAACGCCACAAAGTCATATACAATTAATTACCATGTGAACTTGCCAGGCAGTAAATGCTGGAGAAGGAGTAAGTGAGCTGTTTATCCTTTCCCTGATTTGCTAACTGGTCAGGAAAGGCTGGGGGTGGGGAATGGACTCCATACACCAAGCATCTACCGTGTATTCACAGATGTTTCCCATTCAGCCCTTACGACAATTTTGTACATTTTTAAAAGTTATAAATCAGAGATTTGAAATGTTCCCTACTTGCTTGAGGCAATTTGGCTGGTAAGTGGTAGGTTTTTCTTTTCCAAAGACCATCTTTCCTCTTGGATGAAAACTCTTCTTTCGATAGGAAGATATGGGATATCTTGGGCAGCCTCAGGGCTGAAAGGCTTTTTTTATTTCATTTTACAGAGTGCTAAGAACTAATTTTCTGTTTTAGGATCCTTCAATTTCCCCTACTGGTCTCACTTTTACTTGCATCTATTACAACATTATAACAGCAATGAAAATTAATTTAAATATAATAAATCCAAACAATTTAATTCTATTATATTTGTGCATGTGACAGAATATTAGTGGGCAGAAAAATTCTATTCATTTTTCCGCCCAATTACTTTATTTTCCTTCGTAATCATTTTCTCTAACTCTAAATATGTCCTTTATTGTTGACTTCTGTTACCCACTAGGTAGTTTACAAAGCTCTTTCTCATACGGCATCCTATTTCATCTTCCCAGCAACCCTGGGACATAGGAACCAGTGCTTCCCAGGGAGACGGTTTAAGGAATTTCAGCCACATTCACCTAAGGGGCAGTTCAAATATAGTATATGAAATTTTTATTGCCATCACATTACATTTAGCTATTTTAATCTTATTTTCCTTCCTTTCCCCCTCAATATTGTTGGGTGGGGTAGGAATGTTGGTTTTAATTCCTTTCTGCCAGTAGCAAAGGGGAATCACACAGAAAGGTTACAAGACTTCAAAAGTGTGTATTTGACTTGTGACATTGAAGTTCCTTTTATTTGACATTTCTACATCAAATGCTGCAACTTGAGCCTTAAGCATCATCATTCGATTCACTTTTTCCATGGCAGACAATAATCAGCGATGCATGTTAACAAAAGTTTAGTAATAATGTTAATTATTGTGATGCACATTAGAAATGGTGTGTGACTACAGGTGTGTGTATCTGTACCTATAATTTTCTATAAATGAGAATTCCAGATGAATATTGGAGGTTTATTCGTATTTCCCCCTACCCTGTCAGATGAGTTTGCTGAGATAGTGAATGACTTGTTCACTTTGGAGTTTAACTCTTGCACTCTTGCATTATTTTGTTGAGGTAAAATTAGAGTCTGCACAAAGATATATTTTGTGGAAGTCGTTATTCACGTTTCTTGAGAGTGGTTGAAACTTTCAGTCTTTTCACAAATATGTTTCCCTTTCCTTCTCTCATAGAACTTTACTTTCCCTTTTCATCTGTGATTATTTGGAAATAATGAACTTGTAGAAGGAAACTGACTGAGAACCAAAACCATGTGTATGTAGAAACCTTCATTATTTCATTCTTTTAAAAGTATATATCCTCCTTCTCCCTTAAGATAAAATCACCAGATTAGATTGAGCCCAGAGGCATTCTACCTCCAAGCTATACCACTAGCCCTTTTTAAAATTTTTATTTTAGCCGGGCGTTGGTGGCGCACGCTTGTAATCCCAGTACTTTGGGAGGCGGAGACCGGAGGATCCGGGTTCATGGCCAGCCTCAGCTCTCTCTCTCTCTCTTTCTCTCTCTCTCTCTCTCCCTCTCTCTCTCCTCAGTGAGGCCCTCTGCAACTTCATGAGACCCGGTTTCAAAATAAAGTATAAAAAATAGGGCTGGGGGCATAGCACGGAGGTAGAACGCCCCTGGGTTCAATCCCTGGTACTGAAAAAAAAAATTATTTTGAAACAGGGTCTTGCTAGGTTGCTGAGAATCTCGCTAAGTTGCTGAGGCTGGCCTCGAACCTGCAATCCTCCTGTCTTAGCCTCCGAAGTACTGGGATTACAGGTGTGTGCCACCATGCTAGCTTATGTTTTGACAGTCTTTATACATATTGACTACTTGTTGGTAATACTGTTCAACTGATTTTTTATTTCATGTGGGACCATTTTATTAGGTATATAAAAATAACTTTTTTAAATGAAAAAACTCCCAGTGCTTATAATGTACCTAGAAGGCATGGCCTGCTAATAAATGCTAATATATTCACCATCCTTGTTTGGTACTTTGTCCAACTAGGAGTTTTTTAAACCATTCTCCTCACTAAGATGTCTGCGATTATTTTGTTGTTCTTAAATTTCCTTCATTTCTTTGGTTTCCCTGCTGGAGATGTGAAGGGTTGACCCCCCCCTCCCAAAGACCCCTGTAATCCTCCAGTGCTCATTAAGAAGTAGGTCTAAGGAGAATCCCTGGGTGGAATTTCCCTGAGCCTCCCCAGCCTTTACCTATTGCCTTGGCCTGAAGCTCTTCTGAATTCATGTAAATACTGCTGCCTCCCCCCCCCTACACACACCCAAAAAGAAAGGAATACCTGTGTAATGTCCTGTGGGGCCACTGTGTGGGCTCCTGTGTAAGCTTTTCCTTCAGCAAGCTGCTGAGGGCAAGGACCCCAAACCCCAAGCCATAGGAGCAGTGCCCCTCCGTGTCAATGAGGATAGCTATTGAGTTACCCCCGTAGGCTGTGAGGCCTTCACACAGGTCCTCAAAGCATGTTTGTGGAAACAAGAGAGAGCCAGGTAATGAACATGGTGCTAACTGATAAGGGAGGGAGGTAGCCACAACAATACCCATCAAATCCAGTTAAGGGATTTACAAACATCTTTTTAAGTTTGGATCCCTTTTCACGCACTTTGCAGCGAGATTCCATAGGACTGTCTCCTAAGTAGCCTATCATGCTACTGTATAATAATAATAATGATAATATTACTGTACTGGGGATTGAATCCAGGGGCATTCTACCTCTGAGCTACAACCCCAGCCCTGTTTTATTTTTTATTTTGAAACAGGGTCTCACTAAGTTGCTGAGGGCCTCACTAAATTGCTGAAGCTGGCCGTGAACCTGGGATTATACATGTGTACCACCATGCCCAGCTAGTGTGTTTATTAAGAAGATCTTTTTTCTGCTATTTGAGATCCTCAGCCTAGATTCAGTCCCAAATAAAATGTGAAAGTTTCTTTCCCTCTTCTTTATTCATTGTACTTTTCCAGAAAATTTCACAGAAAGATGCAGCAATTCATTAAATAGCAATTACTGAGTTGGATTTGGTGGGCACGCCTGTAGTCCCAGTTACTTAGGAGGCTAAGGCAGGAGGATAGCAGGTTTGAGGCCAGCCTCAGCAATTTAGTGAGATCCCGTTTCAAAATAAAAATGGCTGGAGGTATCACTCAAGGGGTAGAATGTCCCTGGGTTCAATTCCCAATTCCAAAAAAAAAAAAAAGGCAGTTACTGCCTTTAATATGGGTCCTGTTAAATTCATGAATAACCTTATTTTTTGAGGATGTGTGTTTACATATATATCATTCACTTATTTAAATATTGTAAAGGGACCCCTAGGAAAATGATGGGCTACAGATGTAGAGATTCCAACATGTCTACTGGTTTACTGAGCTCTTCATATAAACATTACAAACTTTTGAATTCAGTTTGGTTTCTCAAACTCTGATTTTCCTCAGCCATTCTGATGAACTATTGAACATATTCACGTGGGCACTTCACACTTCATACATAAGACCCTGCCCCACTCTCTACCCCCGGGACCACTGATCTGCTTGTTGTCTGGAGATTTGGACACAGTGTTAGTTGCCTTCCTCCCCACCGTGTCCAATCTGTCACCAACTTAGGCAGGGTCTACCTCACACGTATCTCTCACACCTGATGCTTTTCTCCATCACTAATGCTACTGTCTTTCTTTAGACCCTCACCATTCTTGTGTAAAGTTTCAAATTAGTTCATAAGATCCTCCCAAGGGGCTCGCTTGTTTCTAGCCTCTATCCAGGCCAAACCACAGCCCCACGAGCATCGTTATCTGTCTTAGGGGAGGGAGGGAGGACTTATCCGTGCTGAGTGCTTTTAGAGGACTCGCATTCCCACTCTGCTTAGTAGCCTCTTAAGGCAGGTGGGTGTTGTTGTTGTTGTTGTTGTTTACAGATGGAGGAATTTAAATTCAGAAGGAATAGGTTATTTCTGGTTTGGAACTTCCATTAACTACCCTGATGACCACTCACATGCATTATGTTGCCTACAAAAATCCTTAGCCTCATCTCCACAGTCAGGCTTGTTCCTCACCAGCCTCATCTCTAGCCAGTTCTTTCCTGGCTCACTTTGTTCTGAATTCCAAGGCAGACCTTCTGCAATGGATCTTCTCCTTAGGGGAGAAGACCTAGTGGTTGAGATCTTCAGTGGCAGGTAGAAGCTTTAGGCTGTACCAAGGGGCAGAAGTGGGGAACACACATACACACACACACACACACACACACACACACACACCATCTCTTTTGTTGATGTACTGTGTCATAAGATCAGGGGTATTAGCCACTGGACTCTGTGTTGTATTCCCCAAAAGTGATGCATTAAGATTCACATGCTTTGCTAACCATGCCACTTTTCAGTTAGCTTTCTAAAAACAAAAACAAAAATAGCTGGGCACAATGGTGCATGCCTGTAATTCCAGTACTTGGGAGGTTGAGACAGGAGGATTATAGGTTCTCAGCCAGTCTTAGCCACTCAGAGAGGCCCTCAGAAATTTAGTGAGACCCTGTCTCAAAATATAAAATAAAATAGGGCTGGGGTGTAGCTCAGAGGTAGATGCCCCTGGGTTCAATCCCCAGTACCAAAAAAAAAAAAAGAAAAGAAAAACTTTGTACATTTTATACCACCCCCCCCCAAATAGTATAGCCTATTGCTCAATTAGCAAGTGTTCTTTCTATTCACTGAGTATCATAGCCTTTGTAATGATACGCCTCCCACCTGATCCTCTTATGTATTAATAAAAAAGAACATCACATTGACTTTTCCAATAAAACCAGCAGAGCAGTGAGTACACAACCTCCCTTTGATAGGAAGGCTCTTCTCGTATCTACTCCTAGGCAGCAGGTGGCAGTGTGAATCCACCAGAATTCAGTAGTTCATTTAAAGCAAAAATCAGAAAAAATGAAAAGAAAAATTATTTATTTTGCTACATATTAGTCTTCTGACCTAATCAGTAAAAAAGTCATTATTCACACCACACTGGGCAATATGCATTGTAATTTTTAACAAATAATAGGAAATTGTTAATGTGTTCACAGGAAATACAGTTTTGTCTTGGGCTTCGGTGGTCATTTATCACTGCACTTTGTGAAATCACTCATTTGTTCTAATTTGAATGTAAATGACTCTAAGGTTTTACAAATAAGGTGACAGACTCACATAAATGTAATTGCAGGGTTCATCTCCCTCTTTTTATATATCACTCATTAGGTTATGAATTAAATACATCGTATTAAACCAGGGGCATGTCCAATGATGATATTGTAATGGCAAATTACTCTATGCTATTAGAGGTGTATTTTTTATTCATGGACATTAATTTGTCATTAAGCGGCATTAGTTTAGCACTTTTATGGGAAAGACGTGACCTGCAAGAGGAGACGTGCTGCTGGGATGTGAGCGGAAAGGGACGCAGGGGCTGGAGGTAGAGCGTTTGATCACTGGAGGGAAAACAGTGAGGGGCGTCGGATTGTTTTACCTTCTGCTTTTACAAGCATGCAAGACCATTTCCCGAGACCAAAGGTGGTGTTCTGTTTGCAGTGTGCATGCTTGGGTCATCTTGGAGAAGGAAGCCCAAATTCTTAAGCCAAGAACTAACCTAAAGGGAAGATTGAGGGTGGCGAGCAGCCAGGTCTCCTCTTCCGCGAGCCTGCGGATTCGCATCCCTCACCTGCCTTCAGTTTCACGCTCAGGGGCTACAGTAGAATTTGGTCATTTTTTCTCTTTAGTGAAGATACAAGGTTTAAAGAATGTTGTTCTCTCATGAGGGTGTTAAAGAGTATTCTGGGTAATTGTGTTCCTTCTTTTTATTGTTATAAACAGTGATTTTTTTGTTGTTGTTGGTGGTGGTGGATGTGTGTGTGTGTGTGTGTGTGTGTGTGTGTGTGTGTGTGTTACTAGGGATTGAACCCAGGGGTGTTCTATCTCTGAGCTACACCTCCAGTCCTATTTTATTTTTTATTCTGAAACAGGGTCTTGCTAGGTTGCTGAGGCTGGCCTCAAACCTGTTATCTTCCTGTCTCAGCCTCTCAAGTACTAGGATTATAGGCATGCGCCACCATTCCCCACTTGATTTTTTTTTAACTTCAAAAATGTTTTTCTACTTTCAACTTTGAGAAGCACTGGATACTTGAGGTCCCTTCACCAAGGCTGAAAGTATCTGAGCCTCGCATCATTATTCTTTGCATGGTTTAATGTGGTTGGAAAATGTCTACCCCCCCCCCCCCCCGGTATACTGTGGAGCTCTTGGGAATCAGGACCTGGCCCCACACCATTTCTGCATCTTATCCCTCCCTCCCTTCACATCCCATGAGCTCAGTATGTTTGACACGATGAAAGATGCCTCCATTCAGTTATTTTTCTCTGCTTCTTAAATATCAAAATTTTATATAATGGTGGGAAAAATATTTTAGTAACCTTCCATTGATTTTACCCATTGAATACACTTTTTTAAAAGTTGGAAATACTTTCTATGTGGATCAGATTTGACACTGAAGAGCTTACATATTTTACAGTAATATAATGGATTATCATTTTTAACTAAGTAATGCTACAATGACTTATAGGAGGTTATCCCTTCTAAACAATGTATTATTGTACTTTTAATTATTAAATTAACCATATTGCCTAAATATATCATATATCCTGGGTGTTCTGAATAGAATAATTTATCCACAAGGTTGAGAAGAAGTTATAACTCATACTCATTTTTCTCCAACACTAAGCCATTTTTCCTACATTAGAGAAGACAAATGATCGTAGCAACATATATATTTAATATGCCCATAATCAAATACACTAACTGCATGCCATAGTTCACTTAGAGCTGATGTTCTTGTGTTTGGAAAAAGTTAAAGTGTAACATTTGAAAAATATATTACAAATGGTTTAGTCTTTTGGATATTTTTTAATCAGTGAAAATGATCAGAAAGGCCATTGTAGAAATGTATCAGACTTATTAAATCATAGCCAACTACTAATTATTTGTTCTAATCAAGAGTATTTGCTATCTGGCATGGGTAATCCAGAATATCATATTTGCCAAATATCATTCGTAGTTGGCTCTGAAATGTATCCTAAGGTCCTTAGTAGCCATTTTAGGGCCCCAATTAATTTTTTCATATGCTATTATGTTGGCTTTCGCTCCCCAAGGCCGCACCAAAGGATGCCAGTAAGTGACAGCCCAGAGGCACACTGGCTGGCTGGGGAAGTCATTTTGGCATTTTAATTTGTTACGTGGATAATCTAGGCTTGATTGTACCTTCTTTGTTTGTGAGGTTTTAAGGAGAGGAAAGAAATATTGAAGGATTTTTCTAGTATAGGTATTGATAACTATGGGTATCTAAGCTAACTATTGTTACCAGGGCAATTTTAATATCACATTCAGCCTGCATTTATTCTTTCCAAACATAAAATATTTCCAATGTTTTATAAATGCTATAGTTCAGAATCAACAAATAAAGCAAACATGTATTAGTCTCACTTAATTCCATTCTTAGTAGTTAGAAATTAGGGGAGGTTAAAAGAAAGTTTGTTTAGCCGGGCGTGGTGGCGCACGCTTGTAATCCCAGTACTTGGGAGGCTGAGACCAGAGGATCTGGGTTCGCGGCCAGCCTCAGCTACTTAGTGAGGCCCTCCGCAACTTCGTGAGACCCTGTTTCAAAATAAAGAATAAAAAAAAAATAGGGCTGGGGGTATAACTCAGTGGTTGAATGCCCCTGGGTTCAATCCCCAGTACCACAAAAAAAAAAGTTTGTTTCATTTGAAATTTCATTCTCCCACCCACCCTCCTGGAAGTATTTCTCCACACAGTGAAATGTCTGCCTCCTCTCCGAGGCTAAGCCACCATTCAGCCTCTTATTCCATCATCAGTTCCCTCCTCTCTTTCCTGTGGTTTCACTCTCTCCTCCACAGGCACCTTCCTTCCAGTTTGTGAAGAGGATCAATAAGGTGGGAGAAATTTTTCTTCTTCTCTCATTGCCACAACCCTCTCCTTCCTATCACCTCCAAACAGAGGTCAGTGTCCCCCACTTCCTTCCCTTTTTTTTTTTGTACTGGGGATTGAACCCAGGGACATTCTACCTGCAAGCTACACCCCCAGCCCTTTTTATTTTTCATTTTTTTTAAATTTTGAAACAAGGTTTCACTAAATTGCTGAGGGCCTCACTAAGTTGCTGAGGCTGGTCTTAAACCTGCGATCCTCCTGTCTCAGCCTCCCAAATACTGGGATTACAGGTGTGTGCCACCATGCCCAGCCCTTCTATTCATTCTTCAGCCCTATTGAACTCAAGTCTTCTGCCTTCAGTACTCCTCAAAATCTGTTCCAACAAAGGTCACCAAAGCTTCCTAACTGTTACACACAGAGGGCCTTTTGTGGAATCTTATCGGGGCCCCTCTACAGCATCTTGATACTGGTAGCTTTATTCTTCTCTGCACCTCTCTTTTCTCAGTGTTCTCTCCTAATTTTTATACTTCTTTTTAGTTCCTATCCAAGCTCTTCTCCCAGTAGCTCATGGACTCTGCTGTTGCTCATCTCTCTCTCTCTCCCCCTCTCTGTGGAAGGCTATCTATCCCAGCCCCCTCGCCTGAGCCCCAGCCCTATGTCCCACAATTCATTTCACATTTATCTTCATCCTGCATGTACCTGCTCCTCTTCCCCATTTTTGGTAAGGGACCATCATCCTGTTAGTCATCCCAATCAGAAACTTTGGCATTTAAAAGTATATGTATAGGAATTCCCCTGTGCCCAAGCCTCTTTGTATGAAGCTTCCTTCTCCGTGGATTTTTTTTTAAATCTCACACCGTTTTAGTTACACAAACAATAAATCTTAACTGCTTCAGGACTCATGAATCCCACTCAGTTTTATTGGGTGAGCCTCTTAAATAGTTCTTCAATGTGCTGCTTTCTTCTTTTTTGGTAGTGACATCATTTAGGTCTGGATTATTTGTCCTGGAGTTTCCTGCAGTAATGCGACAGTCTTCCCTGCCTCTAGTCTAATGCTAAAAAATTATTGCACAATCTAAGTTAATTTTTTGACCCACAAAGTAGTTTCTTCCCTTAAATCCAAGAAAGCTCCCCATCTCCCAGTTGCAGACTAGTTTTCTAACCCTGCCATTTCTCTTTCATGTCTCTCTAATGTACCCTACTCTTTCTGTAGCCAAGGATGATAGCATGTCTTATCATCTCTAAGCCAGATGTCTACTTGGACTTTTTCCTGGATATTCCATGAGCATTTGACCTTTCCCTGTATGCACCCATGCCAGAAACCCAGGAATCATCCTAGAATCTCCCAAATCCTTGTGTCCCACATATACTGTCACCAAGACTTTTCAACTCAATCTCTCATTCTTTCTGTTTCCATCACCACAATCTTAATTCAGATCCTCATTACTTACTTTCTGGACTAAAGAAACTTCCTGCAAACTGAGGAGCCTGCCTTCACTCTTGCCCCACTCCAGTTCCTTCTCCAAAATTCTGTTTGACTGATTCTGAAAAGTATTTTTGAATCCATGAAAAATTCTGTTTGATTTTATTTTTAATAACAACCTGATCATGTCACTCTCTTGCTTAAAATCATTCATTATTCATTGGCTCACCATAGCCTTCAGGATAGGGTTCATTCCTCTTAATTTGGTACACAAAGCCTATCTTTATTATAAAACTTCCTCTCTCTCTGCTTTGTTCTTTTTGACGATTTACTGCTCATGTGCTGTGCTGCAGTCATGTGAACTTTGTGCATTTGCCTGTACCTACACCACCTTGTGTGAAGTCTCCCTCTCTGGATTATTTTTCCCTCACTTTTCATCTCAATTCCTAATTAACCTTCAAGTACTTGGCTCACATATTATCTCCTCTTCCCCCTTGCCTGATCAGTTCACCCAGGTGGAGCTAGATTGCCCTCTTCTTCTGGGAGTCTGATCACAACATCTTGTGTTGGTTTGTCTATCTATCTTCCCATGTTCCAAAGTTGTGTGACCTTGTGCAAATTACTTAACCTCTTTGCTCCTCAGTTCTCATCTTAAATATAGATGTATTCTCCTTTTTACAATCTACCTCTTAGGATGTTGAAAGGTTCGATGAGATAGTACATGCAAAGTATCCTACAACACAGTATGCTACACCAGTAGGTGCCCTAGAAACCAAAACTCATATAATAGGATGTTTCATGTGCTAACATGCTAAGTCAGCTTTTGTAAACTTTGAAATGGAATTTTTCAGCACATCATAACTAGGATCAGGATTATTGGTTGTTGACAATGGCTATGTTTCTGTACTTGCTCCCTACTAGACTTTCAGCTTACTAGAGACTTTCCCCAGGAACAATATAAAATTATTCATGAGCCTTGGATATTATGCATACAATTGATTATGAAAATGTACCAGTAACCTAATTGTGGAATTCCTCTGTTATACAGCACAAATATATTTAAATAGGCCTTCCAAATTTCTGAGAATTAGAGCATGCTGGGTTTTTTCCCTTGCATTTGTTGAATTGCTGCTAATATTTTGTTTTCATTTAATCAAGTTGTATTATATGCATATTTATGTTAAATATGAATATATAGTTACTTATAGTTGTCCAGACATATTTATATGTTTATGCAAATATACATATCTATATATTTGTACATATGAAAAATGTTGATTTATATTATTTTATCATATCACAAATTATCTTGCCTGCATTTTCAATGAATTCTTCATTATTTTCTTCCATAAAAATTAGGCATTATCCTATCAACTCCAAGATAGTATTGATGAAATTCACAATCCCTGTACCTACATGATAGACATGATACTTTTCCCCTATATGAGTCATCCCAAGGCTATTAAAAGGTTTGGGTTTTATTTATTTGTTGGTTCATTTCCACGTGTTCCAAAGGCCAGGCTCCACCACCCATCCATCCAGAGCCCTTAATGCTGTTCCCCCCACTCCGGGAGTACAGGCCTTTCCTGCAGCACCAGCTTGGGTAGTCATGTAATACCTTGATTTATAAATAGGTTGTAATCCAAATAGGAAACAGGTGGAATCACAACTGGGTATGGTGCCTTGGATATTAATGGCTTGGCTCAGCAGTGGAATTTCTAAAGCTGTATACACTTTTTTTGTCTTAATTATGCATTCATTAAAAGCTTTTATACCCAACAGAATAAAGTAAATATTTTTTGATCTCCATAGTGTGCTCCCAGACTGTAGATTTGCACAGCAGGGTCTTGATAATCTGAATAAATTGTATTTCCCCAAGGAGTTTATCTTTCAAATAAGGTCATAAAGAAATGCAGCTCCCCCATCTTCAGATTTCCCTGAGTGCCTTTTCTGCTATGAGTAATATAGAGCTCGGAAACCAGAGTGTATTATAGTGAAACTTCCTCGTGGTCCAATATAATGACTCAATCTGTTCTGCTTCCTTATCTCTGGGAAAGAATTTTTTCAGGTACAAAAGAAATGAATGATTTTACATGACAACAATGATTTCTGCTGATACTTGTAGAAAAATTAAGTCCATGTTAGGTGTTTCCTTCCCTTTACCAAGCAGTGAACAAAGGCAAAGCTATAGTTTACTCACTGTTGGCAGCATTTTAAAGGGTGTAACAGTCATGATAGCTGTTGTATGTTGAGCATGGAAGACAGTTTATATACGTGTGTGTGTGTGTGTGTGTGTGTGTTACTGGGAATTGAACCCAGGCACATTCTAACCCTGAGCTATACCCCCAGCTCTATTTTATTTTTATTTTGAAAGAGAGTCTCACTAAGTTGCGAGGGCCTCGCTAAGTTGCTGAGGTTGGCCTTGAACCTGTGATTTTCCTGTCTCAGCCTCCCAAGTACTGGGATTACAAACATGCACCACCACACCCAGCTACATACACTTTTGAAACCCTTCTCACAGATCTGGAATGCAGCAACACTTTTTCCAATTTTCAGATGAGAAAAACAGAGTTGGAGGGGTTATCCACCTGCTGAGACCATTCAGATGGATCCCCTTCAAATTATGTACTTGTCCTGCCATTCCAAACTAGAAGATGCCACCAGTGCCCTTGTCCCTACAGTGTACAACCCAGTGAAGAAGACAGAAAAAATTAAAATTATAAACCCAAATAGATATGCATAATCAATTGAACTTGTAATTTTTGGAGTCATAAATATAATGGCAGTACACCTGCTAGTGAATGGCAGCCTGACAATAGTTTACAGTTGTGGAAATTTCTGCCAATTGTTTTTTTCTCTTTATAGGTTGACATATTTGCCTCTAGGGTTGTTAACATTCCAGGCATGTACCTTTACCTAATTATTTAAATATCAAAATATTTATTTATTTATTTATTTTTTGCAGTACCGGGGATTGAACACAGGGGCGTTCTACCTCCGCACTACACCCCCGGCCCTATTTTTTTATGCTTTATTTTTGAAACCGGGTCTCACGAAGTTGCGGAGGGCCTCACTAGGTAGAGAGAGAGAGAGAGAGAGAGAGAGAGAGAGAGATCGCGCGCGCATGCGCGCTGAGGTTGGCCGCGAACCCGGATCCTCCGGTCTCAGCCTCCCAAAGTAATGGGATTACAAGCGTGCGCCACCACGCCCGGCCAAAATATTTAATAAATTTAACATTTAATAGTTATTTATGTTTCAACTACTTAAAATATTTCAATATTTAGGGAAGCTGGAGAATCTATGTCTTATTCTACTAAGAAATAAGAGGAACAAAAGTTGAATTTTTAAAGGTGTGATTTTTTTTCTTGACTTCTTCCCACATATCAATAAAACCTCATCAAGTAGCCAGGCCTGGTGGCACATACCTGTAATCCCTGTACTTGGGGGGTTGAGACAGGAGGATTGCAGGTTCAGGACCAGCTTCAGCAATTAGTGAGACTCTCAGAAACCTAGCAAGACCCTGTTTCAAAATAAAAAAAAATAAAAAGGGTTGAGGGTGTAGCTCAGAGATGAATGCCTCTGGGTTCAACCCCCAATACCACCCAAAACTCATCAAGTAGGCATTTTGTGAAGACAGAACCATCTAAAGAAGTAAAGATGCTGCCTGTGCCTCTGTGCACAGCTCTGGACAAAAGGGTCAAACAAATGTTATAAGCCCCTCGTGCTGTTAAAAAGTCAGGAGAGGAAACCGCTCTGTTAAGTTGAAGCGGTCTGCCTTCCCAAGGAAATGGAGTCTGATCTGTGTTGCCCCAAGGAGAAGAGTATTTATATAAGACTGCTCCCTTCTTACAAGCCTTTAGTCTGTTGAATCAAACAGCAGCTTTAAATGCTTTTCAGTTAATAACCATTAGGGACTATGGACTCTCAAAGTTCTCCTTGTGGTCTAAAGGAAAAGTATGAGACAATTAATTTCCACTTGAAAATATCTTATATACTTTTGGCAAACAGAATGGACATGAGATTTTTTTTTCTGGTCACCACTAAATACCAAGAAAAGTAAGGTTATTTTTCAATATTCTAGGAAGAGGGGAAAAAAATCTCATATGGGGAGTCAGAAGACCCAGGATTCGCTGTGGAAGCCTGCCATCATGGATCTGGCAATCTGGCACCACATTCGCCAATTATTTGCAAAACCTGATACCTAGACAGCAGCACAAGATAATTTCTTAAGCCCAGATTTTGAGAGCCTTTTTCTCACTGGACTATTCATTTTGCCCAATTGTGAAGTCATACCTATAACCAAGCCGTCATCTCCTCTTTCCATGTGAAGTCATGGATGTGCCTCATGACTTGTTACTTTTTAAATTCATAACCCAACAAATATTTTTCAGTTGTAATCCATGAGAAGGGAATTATGACTTGTGTTTTGCAGAGTTCAAAAATCCCAAGACACAAACCCTACTTTTTTCATACTTTTATTGGTGCATTATAGTCTCATATCATAATGTAGTTCACAGTAATAGTGACATATGTGCACACAGCACTTGGTGAGCTTTCCCTGGCTCCCTCCCCATCCACTCCCTTCCCCATCCAAGATATTGAGATCGGCATTGGTATTCCTACATATGTACATAATGTCAAAGGAAGTGATTCTTTCAAACCCTACTTTTTACTACTGATGGTTTCTGATTTACAATAGCTTGACTTACTGGGTTTTGTTGTTGTTTGTTTGTTTGTTTTACTTTACAATGGTGCAAAAGTGATACTCATTCAGTAGAAACCAGACTTTATATTTCGACCTTTTCCCTGAGCTAGCAATATGCAATACAATACTCTGTAGTGAGCTTCCAGTCAGCCATGAGACAGTGAGGATAAACAACCAGTACTCTACTGTTGCTGAGCGATGATGTTTGGTAGATCAGGTGTATAAATACATTTTCAACTTATAATACTTTTCAATTTTTTTTGTGTGTGGTACTGGGGATTGAACCCAGGGGCATTCTACCTCTGAGCTATACCCCAGCCCTATTTTTTTATTCTTTATTTTGAAACAGGGTCTCACTAAGTTGCAGAGGGCCTCACTAAGTAGCTGAGGCTGGCTGCAAACACGGATCCTCCAGTCTCAGCCTCCCAAGTACTGGGATTACAAGCGTGCGCCACCACGCCTGGCTTACTTTTCAATTTATGATGGACTCATCAGGTGGTAACCTCATCATAGGTCAAGGAATATCAATAATTTAGTAGGAACACTTTTAATTTTGGAAGATAAGCTGTATGTATAAATAGCTTAGTGATAAGTTATTTGGAATGTGATAGGAGATTTGAGGGGGAGGCATTAGAGTTCAGTGAGTAACACAGTGCCCCCGTTACTTACCATGTCTGACTTGGAACCTGGTACCAATAAGCAGCTGATACAATGTTTTAATCTCATTTTGAGTTAACATCACTAAAAATCAAACCACTCTGCTTTATATACAAAGTGGGTTTGTCATACTATTTGAACTAGTTCTTAGAGTGGTTCAAAAAAAAGATTCCTTTATTTCATGACAAGGGTGATCTTTCTTTTAGAGTGCTCAAAGTGTGATTTGATGTCGACATGTGTTATAGCTTCAAGTTTCGTGTATGCTATTTTTTTGTATTGGGGAACAAACCCAGGGGCATTCTAGCTCCAAGTTACACCCACAGTCCTTGTTTATATATTTTTGTTTGTTTGTTTTGAAACAGAGTCTCGCTGGGTTGCTGAGAGTCTCACTAGGTAGCGGAGGCTATCCTCAAACCTGCGATTCTCCTATCTCAAGTCTGTACTGGGATTACAATCTTGTGCCACCACGCCCAGCTTTATGTCTGCTATTACATGATGGGCATAGAAACCACCATGCATTCTGATCATCTTTATTTATCTATAGTAAAATACTGACATGTGGTAATTGGGGTGGCATTTCCAAGGAGGGATGTCTAAAAGAAGGGCATTAGTAATCAGAAACGGAAGGTCATAATTATATCAGTGAAACACAGTGCATTGTTAAATAGTCACATCTGTTGAGTGTTATTACCTAGAAAATTCTGGAATGCTATTCAACTTGGCCATGTTAGAGGCTGAAAACTCAAGAAACTAAAACAGTATTACTTTTATTTTAACCTTGAGAGAAGTTTAATATCACCTTCAACCCAAGTCATAGTTTTCCACACTGATAGCACAGGTCGTTGGTGCTTATTTTTCCTTCACAAATCAGTGACAGTCTCAGAACTGGATGAGGCAACATGAGAAATAGCTGTTATTAAGGCCGCGTTTTGCACAGGTACTCTTAGTATTGAGTCAAAGTGTCTCCATCAGGTTTCTGAATCTTGTCAGTTTAACAAGGACTCCTAGAATTGAGGCAGTGTGCTGTGGGGCAGATATTGGGGATAGACTACAGTAGATGCAATCACACAATGACAAATATTTCCTGTGTTCTGTGTAATTCCTGTGCTGAGGCATTCTTAAACTGCAATACAGGGTGGGCAAGGAGTTACTGACAGGCCAGGGAGCCATAGTGTCACCGAAACAAAAATAGACTACATTTTTAGAAATACAGATCACTGACTCTCATCTTGTGTCTCTGTTGGCACACAGGGCACATCTCTTGGCTAGGGCATATACAAGCTAGGCTGTGGGGCCTGTGCAGTGCATATGCAGACCCTAGCTAGAAGGCTTCACACTTTCTACCATCCAAGAAGGCATAGTAAGATGCGAGTGAGTCTGGGTGGCATTGTTTCCACAAGAGGCTTACAGCTGATCTAAATTACAAAACGCAGTTATTGTATGAATTTTGGTCTTTTAAAATGATTAGTACCTGCTTAATTGAGATATTGAAAGATACCTCATAACTAATGGACAGTCAGTTTGTTACACATGGGACTCGAGGGGACATCAGAGAGGCCAAGACCTGTCCTCTCTTGCAGCCTTCTCTGGTTTGGGAGAAGTGACAGAAGGGCCACAGAGTCAGCCTGTCACCCTCAAACTGCCCCTCCTCCTCCCATTCATGTCTTAACCACTCGAAAATTTGCCTCAAAAATGTAATTACATGCGAATATAACCCTAAATAAGTATTTGCCTTTCTCATGCTTTCTTTTCCTTACCATTTTCAGTAGTTAATTTTGGAAATAATCCTTTTAAGGACCTAATTAGGTGAATATTCCATACAAAAATACTGAATTTGGGGAATATATAAGGTTTAAGAACTGTTAGACTTGGAAAACTGGTGTTTATTCTATAGCTAGTGCAATATTGGGAACATATTTTATGGCTCTTCTATTATTTAACTTGTCATTCACACTATAAGAAACAAATATAAAGGGGAAAAGAAGCCAAACAGCCCTAAACCAAAGGAAAATAAATATTATTTAAAAATATTCTCCAAAGAACAGCAATATATGCACCATAATTCTGAATAGAAACTAAATCTGAAGTGGGAAGTGGTGTGACAGAGATGAAACCTTTTCAGAAAGAAAAGAGAAAGATTTCCTTTTACTCAAGAGAGTTTCTTGTGGCTGAGCTATAATTTCCATTCAAAGCCACTGCCTCTGCCTGGGTACTTAGATTTTTAAAGTCACAGAATGTAAAAGAGAGACAATCTCATAATTAGGACAAATATCATTTGAAAAGGTATTAAGATACTTTGAGCTGAGTAGCAAATTGATAGAGGAAATAATTCTCTTGGACTGAGAAAGAAATTTGAGAAGGATTGAAATATTTTTTCTCACAGAAGAATGATTATATTGTATTTGTCCATTAACACTTTAAACTCTAGTCATTATTACCAATTTTCTCACTTGGAAAACTGAGTGATCACTGGCTTTGCATTTGTGTGTATGTGTAGCCAGCCCCGAAAAAAAAAAAAGACAGGGGAGCCCAGTGGAGTATGAAAAATGGCCCAATTTCAATGAGGTTCAGTACTGGATAGATATACTAGAAAGACATGGGACATTCTGTTTTTGCTTGATTATAAGTAAACAAAATATCTCATGAACATTCTTTCATTAACCCCACATGTATTGAGCATCTGCTCCCTCCTGGACACCAGGGATGCATAAAGAGTGAAACAGACTTTGCTACCTAGGAACTTAAATTAGAGAAAACAGATCTGTAATCAAAAGGTGCTTCAAGTGTTGTGCTAGAAATCTGCAGAGGGTGGGACAGAAGCCACAAGGACATGTGGTCCACTGGACCTGGACCAGCGAAGGGGAAAGGCGAATGGGTCATTCATTCAGTCAGCGAGGCTTCAGCCTCTTCTGTGTACCCAGCACTGTTCTGGGCACTTGGCATATAGCGTTAAGCAAAGCAGACAGGCCCTTCTTCCCATAGAACTTACTTATTAGGGGCTGGAGGGAGAAGACAAACACATTATAAAACAAATTAACAAATAAATGCAGAAGATAATGGCAGATGGTTAGGAGTGCTAAAAGTAGATAAAGTGGGGTAGTGTGATGGGGTGGCAGGGAGAGGAAGGCTGTGTGCTAGACAGAAGGATCAGAAAGAACAATGGAAGCAGGACTTCTCATACCTAGGAACTTTGCATGTGCTGCTCATCCTGTTTGGGACATTTTCCCTGCAAGCTCACTGCCATCTTGTTTTAAAATGTACATTTTTATTATTACTCAGTTATGCTGAGGTCAGCAGATCGGGGGACAATTGTTATTGTAAAGATAGTTTGTTACTCACAGTTCTCAAGAGGAGGGGACATGCCACGCCATGCAGGGCCACATGGTAAAATCCCAGGGTTGGTCAGGAGGCAGAAGGACTGAGGGAGAAAAGTGTGTGAAAGCCTTTCTTGTGGTTTCTGCAGGAAGGAAGGGGTGAGGTGGGGTAATCAGGCTTATGATAGACTAGCTGGAACAGTTTCCGTGGCCTCTGTGGTGTAGGGGCTGTCTCTAGAAGTCTGATATTTGGCATGGGGATGATGAGGACAGAGGAATACTGCCTCCTGGAGTGTAGGAGTCTGATAGAGGAAGTGGTTCAGAGTATGGGTTCTGGATTGGTTAGTTTGCATATGAAAGCCATTGGCTATTTCCAAGAAATTGTCATCCCTCGGAGGAGCCTCTTCCAGTAAGAAAGACCCCAGATTCCAGAGCATTAAGAATACAGTGTCTCGGTCAACATTCTCACTGCTATATCCCAATAAACCTGACCACACATTTAGAGTAAGGAAGATTTATTTCCTCAGAGTTTTTTTTGAAGATCTTGGAGTCCAGTCCAGGTGAGGCCAGGGTGCGGAGCTAGAGCTCAGGCCATGGCAGCAGGAAGTAGAGAGGAGAGCACACAGGCTCTGCTTCTCACATCACGGAGGCCAGAAGCAAGAGAGAGCAAGCAAGCAAGCGGATTCAAAGACAAAAGCACAGTCCCTAAGCCACACCCCAGGGACCCATCTTCTTCAGCCATACCCCACTGCCCTAGGTTTCCACCCAAATAAATCCATTAAGATGGATTTATTGCCGGGCGTGGTGGCACACGCTTGTAATCCCTGTACTTTGGGAGGTGGAGACCGGAGGATCCAGGTTCGTGGCCAGCCTCAGCTCTCTCTCTCTCTCCCTGTCTCTCTCTTTCTCTCTCTACTTAGTGAGGCCCTCTGCAACTTCGTGAGACCCGGTTTCAAAATAAAGTATAAAAAAAATAGGGCTGGGGGTGTAGCGCGGAGGTAGAACGCCCCTGGGTTCAATCCCCAGTACTGCAAAAAAAAAAAAAAGATGGATTTATCCACTGATGAGATTACAACTCTCATGATAAAACTCTATCAACCCTGAATATTAATAAGTGAGCTCTTTAGGGGACATTCTATATCTAACTATAACATACAGAAATAAGAAAATATAGCCAATACACATCCCTGCTCTGCCCTTTACCAAGTTAAGGTCTGCCCTTCCTTCAGCTGTCAACTCCTATGTGGCTTTTTAGGGGGCCTTCACTAACTTTTCACTCCAGGTCAAATGCCCTATCACGGTACTTATAGCCCTGTATTCTGCCCTTTGTAACCTTTACCTCAGTTATAACTTCCCACTTATTTTAAAAAAAATTTTTTTATTTATGGCTCCTTCTTCCAGAGGACTGTACCCTCCACAAGGCCTGGGGTCTGCCTATTTTTGCTTGCTATGTATTGTCAGCATCTGCTGTGGTCCTCGCACATGATGTGAATGTGTAGGTGGTTGTGCCAGTGGGAGCCAAGCCAGGGAGGGCAGGGCTGCTGCACCACAGGATGCAAAGAACAGCAGGTTCCAGGTCAAGGGAGGCTATGAATGCAGTGGCACTGAGTTTGGACTTTTTCCTGTATGTAAATGGGAATCTATTTTTTGAGTTTTAAACAGATGATCAGTATGGTCAGGTTCTTGTCAAAGAGAGAATTGAGAGTTTGGTACTGGAGGCAGGAATGGCAATTTGTGACACTGTTGTAGGATGTCCAGGCAGGAGATAATGAGGGACAGAAAAGAAATGCCAAGAGAGAAGAACAGATAGGACTGGGTGATGGAATAGATGAAAATGAGGAATCTGAGCCAGTTTTGACATTTTTGATGTGGGTGGCTGATGTAGCCCTTTTCCAAGAGAAGAGGATAACAGGAGAAGATTCAGGTTCCCATAAAATAGGTTTGGTTTGGACAATTTTTTTTTGTGGTACCGGGGATTGAACCCAGGGGTGTTCTACCTCTGAGCTACACCCCTGGCCCTATTTTTTATACTTTATTTTAAATCTGGGTCTCACGAAGTTGCAGAGGGCCTCACTAAGTAGCTGAGGCTGGCCGCGAACCCAGATCCTCCGGTTTCTGCCTCCCAAGTACTGGGATTACAAGCGTGCGCCACCACGCCTGGCTGGTTTGGACATTTTGAGCTCAATATGGCTGTGGAATATCCAAGAGAAGATGTCCTCTTATAGGCAGTTAGAAAAATGAACTTAGACCTTGGGAAAAAGGCTTGGTTACTTATATGGATGTGGGAAGCACTAATAAGCAATTAGTTTATAACAACTCTGTGGTTTTTACTTTGGCCGTCTTTGTTTCCCTTGAGTTAATGGAGCACCTTGTTCAAGATTTGGATATTTAGAGAGAATGCATTCTTTATGTTGACCTCCCTGCATCGGTGATAAATGATGGGGTGTGTATACCAGACAACCAACAAGGCTCAAATAGACTTTTATTCTTTCCTCCATCCCCATAACTGCTGTATATTTTCCATGTGCCAAGCTGTTATGGAATGTCATGATTGTCTCCATGAAAACTCTATGAGTCGATTGCATTTTTCCATTTTATAAATGGGGAATAATGGAAGTCCAGAGGTTAGCCCAAGGCTTTGGTCAACAGTAAGTGTTGAAGCCAGGCGTGGTGGCGCATGCTTGTAACCCCAGGAGGATCCAGGTTCACAGCCAGCCTCAGCTACTTAGTGAGGCCCTCTGCAACTTCGTGAGACCCTGTTTCAAAATAAAGAATTAAAAAATAGGGCTGGAGGTGTAGCTTGGAGGTAGAATGCCCCTGGGTTCAATCCCCAGTACTGAAAAAAAAAAAACAGTAAGTGTTGGAGCTGGACTTGAGCCAGATCTAGCTCACCCCATGAACCTCACTCTTTCCTACCAGCCTGGCTTGCTTCTGAGTGTCTATGGTGGCTGCTGATTTGTTCTGCCTTGGGTGCAATTATTCTTTCTCTTTCTTTGACATCTGAAAGACTTCTTTTTAAAAATCTAGACATAGATATACAATGACACTAATAGTGATTATCTCTGCACGTCGAAATTATGAATGGTTTTTGTTTTCTTTTCCATACTTTGTAATCCTGAATTTTATGAAATGATCATTTATTACTTTTTATAACCAGAAATGTAATGACACTCATTCTTAAACACCAATGATTTCCCCCCATCCACGCACTATAAGCAGACATGTAATACAGTTTTACTATTGCTTTCCACCTTTCTCCATCACATTAATGAAAACCCTTAAAAGCAGAAATTATTGGTGCTTATTTTGCCTACCTATGATCTTAGCCACAAGGACAAGAAGTGGTGATTTTGCCTAAAGCTCAGAGAGTCCTTCTGCCCCAGTAGGAGGAATGTGTGCTGTGGTATCATGGCCTCAGGGAGAGCAGGTTCTCTTTTTCCCTCAAATCCCCACTTTACACAGTCTGACCACTGAGGTGCACACTATGGCAAGATGAATGGAAACCTGACATATCCAGAAAGCACGAGAGATTTGAGGACACCTTGTTTTTAAACGATAAGAAAGGAGAAATGAAAAGGTAGGGTTGGGAGCATCCTCATCACTGATACTTCTCTCATACACAAAGACCTGTCCGTTCCCTTCTCCTCTGCTGTTAGGGATTCATGGGCATGTGTTCATATAGCTTCTCAGTTCTTTACTAATAAACTGGAAATGCTTTGTTAGATCGGACTGGAGGGGCTATAAAAATATATCTTTAGGAAATGAAAATATTTCAGGACTGTGGAAGAAGGCGTTAAAGAATAACCTTCCAAAGAAACACAGCAGAAAAGAAGCACAATCTTTTAATTCCCCCATTAAACTAATTTTTTAATTCATTCAAATATTTATTGAGAAGCTGAGGAGATACAAAGATGATTAAAACATGGTCAAAGAGATGAGGTATATGTACAATGGAAAGCAGTATGTAAGGTTCACTGAATCACAGCAGTCAAAAGACAGTGCTTTAGGAAATCAAGAGATTGCTTCCAGCCCGGAAGGCAGTGTAGGTGGCAAATCAGGAAAGGGGATTGAGATTAAAATAGAAGACTTCAGTCTGGCTTGTTGATGATACTCAGTATGGACTATATTTGTCTCTCCTTTTCCTCTCTCCCCATCTTTGGGCTTAATTTACCAGTAGTGCCCAGGACTGTTCAATGCGCTTTTTCTATACTAATATCTTTGCTTTAATGTCTTCTACAGAACTAGGTCCTTTTGGCGTTTTAGGAGTTTTTTCCTGTTTTTTGAAGGATTCTTGACCTTTTGATCTTGATGTAGATGGTTTTGAGTCTTTTCCATTCTGGTTTGATTTCTGCACATTTTTGGCTGGAGTATCTCATACAGATTTTTTCACTGGAACTCTTTCTTCAGTTTTCTCATCATCGAAATCATCATCATCATCCTCATCATCATCATCATCATCCTCATCATCATCATCGTCATCTTCATCAGCAGCAAGCTTTACTTTTTTCTGTGGTACCTTGCTACCACTTCCTGGGGCAGATCACTTTCCAGATATGCTTAATAGTTTTACATCCTCCTCTTCTTCCTCTTCTGACTCTGCATCTTCCTCCACAGCTACTAAATGCTGCCCACTAATATGCACAGGCCCTGAGCCACACTTCAACCTTAAGACCACAGGTGGTGTAATTTCAAAGTCCCCAAGAGAAACCGTTGGCTGTACAGACATTTTCAAAGTTGCCAGTGTTACTTTAGTTGGACTGCCTTCATAGTTCATTGTCTCTGCTTCAACAATGTGCAATTCATCCTTTGCACCAGCTCCTAAACTGACCGTTCTTAATGATAACTGGTGCTCATTTTCATCATTATCCACCTTAAAGTGATAATCTTTGTCAGCCTTGAGCTCACGACCTCCCAAATCCCGGCGCTAGAGCCCCTTTAACCAACATTTTCCTCCCAACTGTCTTGAGCCACAGGACTTCTGATTCTGGTCTTAAACTAATTTTTTATTCTCTATAGTTTTGAAGTAGAATGCTTTTAGATTGTAGGCTTCTAATTGGAAGAGACCCAGGGACTCCATATAAAGATGGAACAATGCTTAATAAAGAATATTTTATTGCCACTATATAATCCAGTCCAAATTCATAGTTATATACACCCTTTTGTCAGAAGAACAAGTGGGAAAAAGATTTTCCCCCAGCTCTGTGCCCATCACCTCTTGCTTTGCAAAGCTTGGTTGTTCCGCTCTGCCCAGGCTCATGTGTGCTGTGCCTCTGGGCACTGCGTCAGGACCCTGGGCACCCCCTGGGCATGCCACTGCAACACAGGAAAGGCACCGACTCCCCATCAGGATTCTGGAGGACTGGAGAGTGATTTAGTGGGGTGCCGAAATGGTATCCAGGGCCCTGAAGCAGTTATATTTACTTCATAAAAGTACTCACCAGAAATAGCTGCCTCATTCCCAGGAGATGGTCCTAAAGTTCCAAGTGGAAGCTCCATGTGCAAGAATCCCCAATCCTAAGCACTAAGATTTGGAGAACAAGTTTAAACAGTACTTGAAAAATTAGTCAAGTTTTGTATTCCTTTGATAAAATCTGCTGAATGAGAAACCAGGTCACTCTGATTGAGCAGCTATGAGTGGGCCCTTAGATATTTGAGTTGCAATGGATTTTAGTGGCCATCTGTGATAAACTTCATTTTAAAGATAAGCATTTATTTCATTTCAAGTGTGTTGGCAAATAGAGCTATTAAGAGCCAGAATTGTATGGCTGATTTCTGAAGTCTTCTAGCTTGATTCCTGTTAGGAATATAATTAAAATGTCATCTTCTGCCAAAAGATATAGAACCTAAGAAAATATTAATCAGGTATCCCTTGTGATGCTGCTGCTGGTACTCTGAGAGTTGTTTTTACAATTTCTTTTTTTTACATATTTTATTATTTAGAATAGCCTGCACTGTCCAATGGGAATATAATGGGAGCCACACATGTAATTTAAAATTTTCTAATTTAAAAAGTAAAAAGAAGCTGGGCATGGTGGCACACGCTTGTAATCCCAGTTCTTGAGAGGCTGAGACCAGAGGATCCGGGTTCGCGGCCAGCCTCAGCTACTTAGTGAGGTCCTTGCAACTTAGTGAGACCCTGTTTCAAAAATAAAGAATAAGGCCGGGCGTGGTGGCGCACGCTTGTAATCCCAGTACTTTGGGAGGCAGAGACCGGAGGATCCGGGTTCGCGGCCAGCCTCAGCTCTCTCTCTCCCTCTCTCTCTCTCTCT
>PVJS01026512.1:0-21167 GCA_004027185.1 Glis glis
CCTTTTTTTTTTTTTTACAGGGAGGAAGGCACTGGGGATTGAACCCGGGGGCATTCTACCTCCAAGCTGCACCCCCAGCCCTTTTCTAAATTATTTTTTTTATTTTGAAGCATTGTCTTGCTAAATTGCTGAGGCTGGCTTTGAATCAGTAATCCTCCTGTCTCAGCCTCCCAAGTACTGGGATTACAGGCTGCCTGGCTAAGTATTCGACTTTTAAAAATGCTTAGACGGAGGCTGACAGGAATCACTGACAAGAACCCCAGGCCACCATCAGTACTCCAAGTCCCTTACAGCACAGGCCCTGTTAGGGAAGTTATTAAGGACACTCCTTCTATGACAGGAAGTCAAGAATCAGGGCATATCTCTTGGGAGAAGGTGTCCCTTGTGGTTCACAATACAAGGATGGAAACTTTTTCTATTGTTATAGCTGTTTTTGTTTTAAAAACAATAACCACATGACAGAGACCTAGGATTTTTTTTCTATAAAGAGCCACTACTAACCACAGAAGAGAAGGGGGATAAAAAAAATCAATGGAGGGCCACACAAGAGTAAAAAGCAATTTAATTGGGTTTGGTTTGTTTGTTTTATATATAAAACACATTCAAAAAGACTGAACTCGACTGGTTTTAAATTAAGAACAGAGAACATGAAATTTTAATGACACAATAAATATATTAAAGTATGAAGCTATATTATTGACAGTAAAGGAAGGATGAGAGAGGAGGGCAAGGAGAAAGATACAACAGAAGGAGAGAAAAAGAAATGGGCTGGGCATGATCACATACACCAGTAATACCACTACTACTTGGGAGGTTGAGACAGGAGGATCGCAGGTTTAAAGCCAGCCTCAGCAACTTAGCGAGGCCCTCAGTAACTTAGTGAGACTCTGTTTCCATATAAAAAATAAAATAGGGCTGGGGGTGTAACTCAGAGGTAGAATGCCCCTGGGTTCAATCCCCAGCGCAAAGAAAAGAAAAGAAAGGAAAGGAAAGGAAAGGAAAGGAAAGGAAAGGAAAGGAAAAGAAAAGAAAAGAAAAGAAAAGAAAAGAAAAGAAAAAATAGAGGAAGGAGACATAGAAAAGAATGAGAGAAAGGCCTAACCACAGAGAGAGCAGGGGCAACTGGAGGATCCCCAGAGACACTTCAGAGAGGCTGAAGAACTGGCCAAAGGAAGTTCCACTGCTCCTGGCCAGCTGCTGGCTTGGACCATAGACTTCAAAGTATCTTCACCTTGTATCCCCGCCTTTGCATGGTTAATGCTCTGGTTAGCCACTGTTCACAGCTCTTTAATTGCTCACTGAAACATTCTGAGGCTTAGCTCAGGTCACAGCCTAGAAGCTCCCCCAGATGAGCTACAATTCAGTAAATCAGTCTTTCCTCTGAAAAGGAAGTACATAAAACGCTCTCTCATAAAACATCCGATTGTGCAAAAATACAATGAAAGTCAAAGAAAATGCTGCTCGCATTAAAAAGAGATTCCACAGAAAACTTTTTTTTCTACTTTTGCATTAAAAACAAAAAAACTAGGACTTCAGCAGAACTGGACCCCACCTCAGCACTTGCCAGCACCATTACTGCTCACCTGACTCCCCACATGTTCAAGGTTTGTGGGCCCAGGAGCCAAAACCTCACTCAGCCCTGACACTAAGCAGCCTCCACCACTCTCTACAATCAGAGGGTCAACAGGAGACCAGGGGACCCATGTTAGGTATCCTCAGCTGGACCCTCAGTCTCCCAACATCCTTGTCTAAGCCATGCTGCTCCTCACTACACTGCAAGGGCACAGAAATGCTCTGCTCTTTCAGGGCTGATACAGCCTTTTCTTTCAAGCTCCATGCCTTTCTCCTCCCAGCTTGGCTCCTCTGTTTATCCCTTCCCTACAGGATGGTCCCCAAACTCCTATCTTTTCTTGTCTGTTTCTCTACTTCCCCCTTCTTCTACTCCTTCTTTCTCCTCACTTTTCTCCTCCCCATCTTAGACTCTTCTCTCTCAGAAGAACAAGGGGCTTAACAGATATATCTAGAACACAGGACCCAGACTCTATCCCCCTGGGTTCTTGCCCAGCTCTGCATCACGCTAGCTATGCAATCCCAGACAAATACCAAACTTCCCAACCCCTCAAATTCCTTAGTGAAGGAGGGTGAACCAGTCAATCACAGAGATCTCTTCCAACTTTCATGTTCTCAATATCTAAGCTTTAACCTGTACAATCATAAAACCATGAGTTAAACATACTCAGGGAGAGAACAAAATATAGAAATTTCCTTTCCTACCAATTCCATTCACAATTGCCTCAAAATAAATAAATAAATAAATAAATAAAATACCTAGGAATAAACCTAACTAATAAGGTGAAAGACCTCTACAGTCAAAATAACAAAACTCTGAAGAAAGAAATTGAAGAAGACACTGGAAGGTGGAAAGACTTCCCATGTTCATGGATTGGGTAAATTATATTGTTAAGATGGCTATACTTCCCAAAGCGATCTACAGAGTCAATGCAATCTCCATCAAAATACAAATTACTTTCTTCATAGAACTAAATTAAAACAATCCTAAAATTCATATGGAAGCAAAAAAGACCCCCAATAGTCAAAGCGATCCTGAGCAAAAAGAGCAATGCTGGAAGCATCACAATAACAGATTTCAAAACATACTACAGAGCCATAGTAACAAGAATAGCATGGCATTAACATAAAAACAGACATGTAGACTAATGGAACAGAATAGAGGACCCAGAAATAAATCCATGCATCTACAGATAACTGAGTCTCAAGAAAGATGCCAAAAACCATATATTGGAGAAAAGACAGCCTCTTCAACAAATGGTGCCAGGAAAACTGGGCATCTGCATGTAACAGATTGAAACTAGACCCTCTCTCTCATTCTGTACAAAAATCAACTCAAAATGGATTAAAGTCCTTAATATAAGACCCGAAACTTTGAAACTACTGGAAGAAAACATAGGGAAAACATTTTGGAATACTGGCAACAGGTAAAAATTTCATAGGACCCCCAATAGCTCACAAAACAAAAGCAAGAATTGACAAATGGAATTACATCAAGTTAAAAAGTTTCTGGACAGCAAAAGAAAACAACAGAATAAAGAGACAACCAACAGAATGAGAAAAAAAAATCTTTGCCAGCCATTTATCCGACAGAGGATTAATATCTAGACTACATAAAGAATTTAAAAAATTAACAGTGAAAGAACAAGTAATCCAGTCAAAATATAGGCAAATGATCTGAACAGGTATTTCTAAAAAGAAGTACAAATGACCAGTAAATATATGAAAAAAATGCTCAATATATTTTGCTTTAAGGGAAATGCAAATCAAAGGTATATGGAGATTCTATCTCACCCTAATCAGAATGGCTATTATCAAAAATAAATAACAAATGCTGGTGAGGATGTGGAGGAAAAGGAACCCTTATACACTATTGATGGGAATGTAATCAGTATAGATACTACAGAAAACAATATGGAGGCTCCTCAAAATACTAACAATAGAGCTGCCAATATGATCCAGCTATACTATTCCTGGGTATATATTCAAAGGAAATGAAGTCAGCATACAAGACAGCTCCGTGTTTATCATGGCACTATTCACAATCACTATTATACAGAATCAGCATAGGTGCCCATCAACAAATGAATGAATAAATAAAATACAATATAACACAATGGAGTGTTATTCAGTCAAAAAGAATGAAATCATATTATTTACAGGAAAATGGATGGAACTGGAGGACATCATGTTAAGCGAAATAATTCAAACACAGAAACACAAGTGTGGCCTGTTTTCTCTTACATATAGAAACAAACAAACAAACAAACAAGACCTGAAAGTAGAAGAAAGGCAATTAGGGATTTGGAGGGGCCTGGGACAGTAGAAACGAGGGTGGATATGATCAAGGTACAATATATGCATGTTAATGAGACCCATTAATTTGTGCAATTAATATGTACTAATAATTTTAAAAAGATACTCCCTCACCTTAGCAATCTGTCTTTCCCACCCTCATCTTCCCCAGACAACCACCCACACTGAGCTCTGCACCTCTCACTCTGCCCCATTCTAGCTCTGAATTATTTACATACAGTAAACCTCACAAATCACACTAAGACCGGAAAAGGCAAATCTGAATCCAACAGCCACCTAAGTTGTATAGTGTTTCTTCCCTGCCATTGCTCAATACTGTGAATTTAACATCAGGTTAGTAAACTGGAAAAAAAAAAAAACTAAAAATGGCATCACAAACAGTACTTGTGAATCTAAGAGAAGTGCTATCAGGAACCCTAGAAAACTGTCTGCTATAAAAAGCCCTCCAAAAAAAATAAATAAAATAAAATAAAATAAAAAAAAAGCCCTCCACTTTACCAACAAGGACATAGGCCCCAAGAGAGGAAGCCACTAGCCCAAAGCCCAAAGATTGGTGGCCAGGACCAAAGCCAACTGTCCTGCCTCTGCTCCAGAGCTCATCCACCAAAGCTTTTTGAGACCATCCATTCTATTTTCCCGGAGACAGGTTAAGTCCTAAATGACCAATGAGTGCCCTCTACAGCAAATCTACTTCCATGTACAGGGAAGGGTGCAGAGCAAAGTTGGGATGGCCAGATGATCACCACCACTGCACAATAGAAGCTTTCTTTCCTGGGCCTGCCTTTTCATTCCCTCAAAGAAAACCCAGACTCTGCTATCTGTGTGGAACTCTATTTTGGAGAGGGGAAAGAGGAGAGAGCTGAACAGTTCTTTGTTCTGCCAGTAAGAAACATTTGCTCGCCCTTTCCCATAACTCCAGCCCCCGCCCCCCTCAATAGTCCCATCTCTTTTTAAAGTTTATAGAAACTCTCCAACTACAACAAATGAGAGCAGGAAATGGGAGGAAAGAGGGGGGGCATTGTATGGAAGATGACAATACCTCTCATCTCTTCACCCCACAGGGTAGAAAGCAATTCATTTCAGTCCTGCTAATTCCCTGTCGGGAAGTCACCAAAGCCAGTCCTCACAGGGTCCTTTAGCTGAGAAATGTGCTCTCTACAACCCCTGGAAAGTAACCCTTTTCTAACCATCTCCACCAACAGCACCCAGGGCAGAGGTGCCAACAAACCAGCCCTTCCCTTCTTTCCCCTCAGGCAAAGAGGGAGACCTCAGGGCTGGCAAGGAGCTATTTAAGGCAGCATCAGGAGGGTGGGGCAGAAAATTGCTGGCAGCATCCTCCCCCCTCCTCCCCTCCCCCTCACAGCCAACACACACACACACACACACACACACACACACACACACACACACACACCTCACTCTGTAGAAAGCCACTATGCTGTCTAAGTCTCTAATGCCTAAAGCTATTGAGTCTCCAAATGTCCACCAGGTATCTGTTCTGCCATTGATGCTGCTGTCCCTCTCTGTGCAGCCCACTCCCCTCTCAATCTACCACCTCCTTTAATTACCTCCAAGCTATCTTTCCAACTAAAACCACAGAACTGAATCTAAATAGAGGAGCTCAAAACACAAGGAGACTAGAGACAGACAGATAAGCCATACCTGGCCTTCACCTAACAGAGGAAAAAGGGCGCACCGGGGGTGGGGTAGGGAGATGGAGTAAGAGGCCTGACATGCCAGATAGGTTCCGTGAGTCTCTAAATGAACCTCCCTCCTCCTGACAGTGAAATCAATTCAAGCAATTTCAGCGGGTCGGCCCTGTGACAACAGGAGCATCCCGGCGCTCAGCGTTTAAAACAGAAATCCAAAGCCTCCGCCAGAACATGCTGGGAAAACCCGGGGACTCGATAAAAGGAGCCACGCTCAGTGGGATCCCTTCTGCTTTTATGTAGCGATGTAATAGCGTAATAAATTCTGTGTGCCCAAAGAAAGCATGCACTGGTGGATTTCAAAGCCATCTTATGACAGCGGAGGCACAGGGATGCAGAATTCGACAGCACATTCCCACATAAAAGGAACATAAAGACTTTAAGCCTCTTTCCCCTCTATTTTGAATGTCACTACCGCTCATCAAGGAAGCCAGGTCGCAAAGCAGCGGGATGAGAGCCAGGGATGCCCGGGAAATTCGGAGAAAGGAATCGCTTTCGGTCCCTCTGGGTGACGAGCTGCTTAGCAAGATGCTGTCAGCCACTCCGGGAGATGAAGGAGCATGGGCGGGATGCGCAGGCACGGTGTCCCCGGACGGACACACACACACACACACACACACACACACACACACACCGACGCGCGAGTTCAGGTGGGTCCGGTCCAGGAGCCTCGTCCTTGCGCCCCTCCCGCCGCCCTCTGCTTTGGGGGATGCTGATGAATGAACACACCTGAGATGCCTCCATCCCGCTGCTGGCTCGGCTCCTTCCTCCGGCTGCAGCAGAGGAGCCCTTGGGTAGTTTCACTTTACAGCACAAGCCCACCGGGGCTTTCAGGTCTCCTCCACCCACCCATCTTGCAGCCAGCCTGAAGCGGGCGGACGTGGTCTCCTGGCAGAGGCCATGATCGCACTACCCCCCACCCACCAAAAAAAAGAATGAAAGAAACCTGGAATCCCCTAGATCCCCGCATCCTAGGGAACTTTCCTTGAAGGACTGGGGATATGCCGAGCAGGCAGGGCGGACAGTTCGGTCGCGGGGGGCTGCGGCTGTCCCCGTGGCCACGGGGAGATGCTCTGGGGGAGGGGGTCCCCCCATCCCTCCAACAGCTGGCCCTTTAAAAGCACCTCCTCGGAGCGCGGAACAAAGGCGGCGCCGCGGGGGCCGGGCGGGCGCACTCCCCGGGCGGCGGCGCGGGGATCGCGGCGGGGCGGCGGCGCGGGGGCTTACCTTGCGGTCGCCGGCGGCGGGCTGCGCGCGTCCTGCCCCGCTCGCACTACACGCTGCAGTTGGCCCCGCTCTGTTTTTCTGGGACTCGGCGCTGACTTCACCGACACTCCGCGGCCGGCCAATGGGCTGCGGCGGCCGGCCCCTCATTAGCATGCCTCTGGAACCGTCCACTCTGGCAGCGCCCAGGGGGCGGGGCCGGGCCGGCCGCGACAGGAAGGCGCGTGGGAGCCAATGGGCGCCGAGGAAGCGCCGCCTCCCCTCCCGCGGCTTTGTGAGCCAGGCGCGGGCCCGCAGATCTGCGCTGATAACGCGCGCGCTCGCACCCGGTAACCCTTTCTGTCGTGGGCAGGCCGCCGGCCCGCCAGCCTCGCGTCCTGGGCTTTCAAAGGGATCGCCCACGAGGAGCTTGGAGGAACCTTAGGCATAAAATAACAGCTTACGTGTCTTGGCTGCATGTAAATTATTTAACCCCTATACCCCAGTTTGCTCATCTGCAAAATGGTACTACAGTTCCAATTTTGTAGGATGCAGTGAAGATTAGTATAGTTAACGTATGTAAAGCATTTAGATCAGGGCCTGGCCATCGTGCTCCATAAATGTTTGCTGCTATCATTATTATACTCTGAACCAGCCAGGGTACTTAACGCTTCCTAGATATGTTCTCATTTGATTCAGATAGCCTTATAAGACAGGCACCATTACTAATCTCTATTTTCCAAGTGGAAAAACAGGTGTGTTTAAGTGGTTTGCCCAAGGTCACACAGCAAGCAATCGGGATTCGAACTCAGGCCCAGATTTCGTTCATGCAGCACACATATATTCAGGGGTTCAGCAGGCATGTGCTGGGCTCTGCGGTTACTGCCAAGGCCCCTCTCCTTAGGAAGCTTACGTTCTAGCGAGGCATAAGGACAAATACATGAGCAAGATCGTCTGCAACGTGAAAGTAGAGTGAATAAAACAGGGTACTGTGCAAGTGGAGGGAAGGTCACTGTACTAGATTATGTTCAGAGCCAATCACTGTACTTACCATCCACTGACCTTCCCCAGTTCCCTTCAGAATAACAGAAAAGGAAACAGGGAGGGGAACCAGACAGGAGAAACTGTTTGCCCAAGGTCACAGAGCCAACAAGTAGCTGGTCTGGAACTTGCTTCCTCCAAGCCCAGCTTCCCACATCCGTAGGACACCCCTCAAGGTAGGACCGTTGCCCCTCAGGCTGAACACAGCTCATTCTTTTCAGCTGCCCTTGACAAGAATCTTCAAAGTCCATTCTCAGCTAACAGCCTGCATGTAGCAGGGTAAGGACAGGCCTTGATGACTACACAGGCTGATGGGAAACCCACCTGTCAAGGTTCTTAGATGTCACGGAACAGTGACAAGTCTTTGCTGAGTGCCTGCTGTCCTCAGCTGTGTTCACACACACACACACACACACACACACACACACACACACACACTTAGAACACTCCTAGCTGTGGGGGAATTTACTCTATAACCAAGGAGACAAGAAGCCACCAGAGGACCTAGAGAGCCCCAACCCAACCTCTCCTCATCCCACCACTACTTTGCAAAGAACACTTCCCAAGCCCTACTATTAACTCACACCACAATCTGGGCAAAACAGTTCTTTCTAGGCAGTAGAGTGGTAAAATGACCAATATTTATTGTGCATGTCTCGCTGGCTATGCACTGTGCTGTGCTTGTGCCAAGAGCTTTCCATGTATTAATTAACTCACTCACACCACACAGCCACCCCAGGCAGGAGGGGAGTATTATCAGTATGGTGAGGTTACCCACGGAGGTGGAAAATAAAGGGTAGAGAGACTAAGTCAGGTGCCTACACAGAAAATTCAGAGCAACACCACTTAGAACAGTACGAAAAATAATAATAATAAATAATCCAGGCCGGGCGTGGTGGCGCACGCTTGTAATCCCAGTACTTTGGAAGGCAGATACCGGAGGATCCGGGTTCGCAGCCAGCCTCGGCTCTCTTGCTCTCTCTCTCCCTGTCTCCCTCTCTCTCTCTCTCTCTCTCTCTCTCTCTCTCTCTCTCTCCTTAGTGAGGCCCTCCGCAACTTCGTGAGACCCGGTTTCAAAATGAAGTATAAAAAATAGGGCTGGGGGCGTAGCGCGGAGGTAGAACGCCCCTGCGTTCAATCCCCGGTACCGCAAAAAAAAAAAAAAATCCAAATGTTCAGGTTGAATGGATTTGTTAAGAAAATAACAGTACAACTAGTTAACAAAATACCATACAGCCACAAAAGACAAAGAGGTATATTTGACACTTTTCTTTTTTTATTGAAGTATTGGGGATTGAACCCAGGGATGCTCCACCCCTGAGCTACATCCCCAGCCCTTTTATTTTTTATTTTAAAACAGCGTCTTGCTAAATTGCCCAGGTTGTCCTCAAACTTGTGATTCTCTTGCCTCAGCCTCCAGAATTGCTGGGGTTACAGATGTGGGCTACTGAGACATGACACTTTTTTTTTTTTTAATATAGAGTCTTGCTATCTTATCCAGGCTGGCTTCAAACTTCTGGGCTCAAGTGATCTTCCCATCGCAACCTTTAGAGTAGCTGGGACTACAAGCACACACCACCATGCCTGGCTATTGACCTTTATTGATACACAAAGATGCTCATAACACATTTTTTAATGGAAAAGTAGGTTGAAAATTATTTTATACAATCCCATTTGAATTTTTCTTATGGAATTAAGAGGGTTTGTGTGTGTGTGTGTGTGTGTGTGTGTGTGTGTATGTGCGTGTGTGTGTGTGTGTGTGTTACTGGAGATTGAACCTAGGGGTGTTCTACCTCTGAGCTATACCCCCAGCCCTTTTTTTTTTTAATTTTGAAACAGGATCTCACTAAGTTGCTGAGGGCCTCACTAAATTGCTGAGGCTGACCTTGAACCTGTGATCCTCCTGTCTGAGCTTCCCAAGTACTAGGATTACAGTGTGCACCACCACACCCAGCTGTGAGTGATTATTTTTGCTTATCTATATTTTTCTGATTTTTTAATTTTTAAAATGAAAAATCAGACTCTATCCAGGGAGATTTGACCTATAGTCAAGGCCACCTCAATAAGTGGGAAATGCTCTCAAGGAATCTGAAGCGAGGCCGAAGTCTTCAAGTCATCCTTCGGCTGGTTCCAGTCAATGTAACTGTTGTATTTCTCACGGTGAAGCATAACATTACCATTAGAATTTATGAGCGATATGGGAAAATACTGGAAGGACAGGAGGGAAGGGAAGAAGGGAAAACAGAGAAAGAAAAACCCTACTGTCCTTCAAGACTCATTTCAAATGTCTCCTCTAGAAGTGTTCAAAATCATGGTCTACTACCACTTGAATGTTAAAAGCAACCCAAGAACTCACCAGGTGTAATCGTACCAATTCTTTCGTATCTCCAGTCATTCACTGATTCATCTGGGTGGCAGGACTGGTGCTAGGTGATGGGGACATGGTGGTGAGAGAGGACCTGGCTCCTACTTCCCACAGGTGAGCCCCGAGGAAGCGGAGGCCCAGGGTGGTTCTCATGGGGCAGGCCCCTCCATGGACAAGCAGCCTGCGCTGAGAAGGGTCTCACACTGGGTTTAACACTCTGCTCTTCCCATCTTGGAATTCTTCATTTTCATTTTGATCTAGGCCCTAGAAATTACGTAGGCTGTCTTGGGCAAGGGGGAGGCGCCACAACCTTCTGGGCTGAGGCTTGGGGCTCTCCACTCCCTATCTCAACTGTTTCTCTTAATACCACGCAGTCTCATTCCTGATTCCCCAAGGAAATGCGGGGCTCCTGCTTTCCAGCCCTACAGCGCTTCGTTTCTCTCTTCCTCGTGGAACTTACCATATTTGGCATGAACGCATGTATATTTCTGTGCAGTTTTATTCCTCATTCCCTCTCCACACCAGACTGTAAATTCTATGAGGCCGTGGCTTGTGTCTGCTCATTTCAAACAGCACTTAGTACCGTGCTCCACATGCTGGTAAAAGTGTGCTTAAGTTTAATTTAATCTTATTAGTAACTCCTCATTTTCTCTTCATGTGTATCAGATTATTCCCAGCAGTCTTTCCACTGTTGGAGAGAAATAAAAATATGAAGCAGGAGAGTCGTGCAGGCAAACTAGGATCATAAACCTGCTGAAGGAAGCATCCCTCGGGTCAGGCTGTAAGCATGAGAACTTAGGAGAGGAGGGAGCAGGGTTTTGTGGAAGATAGCTGAGACTTTTCTTCCATTTTCAGGGCCACACAGGCTGGGGTAAATAAACTAGCCAATCTAGAGATGGTAGCAGCATAGTGGTTAGGAATGCAAGCTCCGGATCCAGAGACACCTGGCAGATCCGTAGCTCCAGCACCCAGTGTGGTACTCACATACAAGCTTTGTTCATCTGTAACAGGGGAGAAACTCACCCTCAGAAGGTCTACTTGAGAGCTGACGATGAGATCACGTGTGCAAAATGCTTACACACCCTGCCTGGCACATGAGCCCTCTGTGAGTGGATATTATTATCATTCCTAGGAGGCAACGTTGAGAAACATGCTTTCTTCCGATGTGTTGGTTTCGGCAACTCGTTTCCCCAGTTATCCAAAGATTAACCACGGGAAAGTGTGGAGTATGCTCAGTTTTACTTTAGAAGACTTACTACTCAAGTAATTTAGTTAATGAAGTGTTTACTTGAGAAACCCATTTTTAGAGTTGGTGGATGCAGCTCACAACTCTAAGAGAGGCATTGGGAATGAGGTGGAAGAGATCCAGAGAGGAAGCCAGGCAAGAGGAATAAGGAGGAAGAGAGGCATGAGGGGGGGAGTGAGGGAAAGAGAAAGAGAGAGAGCGAGAGAGAGAGGTCATTTTGAATGGACTGAGAAAAATACAACTTCAGAAATGGGGCAATTAGCCTTACTGAACTGATATAACCTTAACGCAGTTAAAAAATCAACAACACTTCAGTCAAATGAGGAGAGACAACAGTAAAATAGTGGACGGGGGTTGGGAGAGGGGAAAACAAGGATTGAAGAAAGGAACAGTTCAAATAAGGTTACGTCCGTAGAAGGTTTCACTACCAATCTCACTAACATGCATGGGAAGGAGGAAGGTGGGGGGTATATAGAGAGAAACATACCAAGTAATGTATGCATGAATGTTTGTATGGCTTTGAATCTCACTATGATATATAATTACATAGCACGAATAAAAATATAAAAAATTTAAATCAACAACAATGGTGTTAGGAGAATAACTGACATTCCAGAAGCACTTGGAAGCTTGTCAGAGGCGACTGGAAAAGTTCACTGAGGGAACTCATTTCAGAGGACCAAACTGAGTCACACGGGTGCCCCAGGAAGGTTAATTACACTTCTCCAGCATTTCTCAAGAGAAATCGAGTGCTGAGGGGGAGGGCAGAAGGGAAGAGGGCTGGGTGCATTACCTCCCAGCAGGTCTGTCCAGTCCCTGAACTTGTTTGCTCTGTCTCTACTCAGCAAAGTCTAAGCCTTTAGTTACCTCAACCCATGGCCTTGAAGAGCAGTTCAGTGACCCTCTCTAGTCCCTTGGCCATGCCCCTTAGGGATCTTTCCACTTGCTTCCCCAGCTCTCTAAAACAAGCAATTCATCCAGGCACACATAGGTTCTCTGAGAAAGGAGATGTGGGAATTCACCTGTTTCCGGGGGTGTTTGGAGCCCTCTTTAACTATCTAAGCAGTGCAGTGCGTACATGGCCTACCTGTTTGACTATGTCTGTAAGAAGGAAAGGATCTGAAAAACCCACATCCTACAGCCAAGGGAGTGAGGGGAACTGGACTTTATACCAGGAAGAACTGGACAAAGATACCTATCTCCTCCCTCAGACAAAAGGACCAAGGACTTCTTTGTCTGACCTTATAGTAGTAGTAGAGTAGAACGAAAAGCAGGCCAGAACCAAGTTCCCATAGCCTATTGCAGCCCAGGCTGCCATCTCTAGAGAAAGAGGGTCATTCGTGGTGATTCCCCCAACAGGAGGAAAGTAAGGACCCCTGAAAGGTTGGTGGCAGCCCCTTTGCTTGGAGTCAGTGTGACCCCTGGCCAAAACTCAATAAGTTAAACAATGTGGTTCTACCAATTGGTATTCATTTTTTGTGTGTGTGTGCAGTACCGGGGATTGAACCCAGGGGCATTCTACCTCCGAGCTACACCCCCGGCCCTATTTTTTATATTTTATTTTGAAACCAGGTCTCACGAAGTTGCGGAGGGCCTCACGAAGTTGCGGAGGGCCTCACTAAGTCGCTGAGGCTGGCTGCGAACCCCAATCCTCCGGTCTCTGCCTCCCAAGAACTGGGATTACAAGCGTGCGCCACCACGCCCGGCTTACCAATTGGTATTCAAACCACAGACTTCTGGGTGGATACTGGGTGGGTGAGGCCCACTCTTTTGTTCCAAGAGATGCTATACCTAGACCAGATCTTCTAACACCCAAAAGTTCATACGGGTAGGTAGCACATTCAGACAGGTGGTCCTGGGATTGTGGGAAGACGACTCTCAAGCCATTCAGTGAGCCAGTACCATGTGCCATTCTGCTTCAGGTCCTCCACTCAGAGCTAGAGAACCAGAAAATAAGGAGAGAACCCTACCCTCATGATGCTCAGTAGTGGGAAAGACTAGAAGCACAAAGTCAGTCACAAGACAGGGTGGTAGATAGAGCAGTCATAAACTAATGGTCCTGCAGCCATTGCCACTATCTAATTCCAGAACATCTCCATCTCTGCACAAAAAAACCTTATACCTATCAACGGTTGCTTCCCATTTCCTCTCCATCCTTGGCAATCACTAATATTCTTTCTGTCCCCACAGATTTGCCTGTTATGAGTATCTCAAATAAATGCAACCATATAATATGTAGTCTTGTGTCTGCCTCCTTTCATTTAGCATGGTGTTTTCAAGGTTCAGCATTGTAGCATGTATCAGTACTTTTCTCCTGTTTCTACATGAGTTATACTCCATTACATAGATGCACTACAATGTGTTTATCCATCCCTCAGTTGATAGACATTTAGGTTGTTTCCACTATTGGACTATTATAAATAAGGCCGCTATAAACCTTCCCGTGCAAGTTTTTTATAAGCATATGTTTTCAGTTCTCTCGGGTATATAGCTAGGAGTGGAATTGCTGGGTCAGATGGTAACTCTGTTTAACTTTTTTTAAGGAACTGCCAGATTATTTTCCAAAGCAGCCGTACCACTTGACATTCATGTCAGGAATGTATGAGGGCTGCAATTTTTCTACATCCTCACAAATACTTATTATTGTCCATCAGTTTTATTATAGCCATCTCCATGGATACAAAGTCACATCTCATTGTGCTTTTGCTTTGTATTTCCCTAATGACAAATGATGTTGGGCATCTTTTTATGTCCTTATTGGCCATTTGTATATCTTCTTTGGAGAAATGTCTATTCAAATATTTTGTCTTTTTAAATTGGATTGTCTTTTTATTGTTGAGTCGTGTGAGTCCCAGTGGAGGATCTTTATCCAGGACTGGGGTTCGAGGGTTGTTGATTAGGGAAGCCTTCTTGGAAGAGATAATATCTGAACTAAGACTTGGATGTCTAGGAAGAAGCAGATCCATCGTTCCTTTATTCAACAACTACTTTCTGAATTCCCATTCTTCCTGGCACTGGGGCTGATACAAAATAATTCAGCTCTCACTCTTGAGCAGAGACTCAACTATTTCAGATTAGCCGTAGGTTCGCCAGGACCCTGGGGTGGTCTCACCCAGAGTCTCCTTGGTTAGTCTAGGCCTTGGGTCTTAACCTGGGCTCTCAGTTTCCTGGCTGGCCTTGGGTTTAACCTGATGACCCCCGGGTGAACCTGTGCGGTTGTTTAATCCCCAGTGGTTGCCTTGGAGCTAGCTAACTGGCCAACCCTGTCACACTAGAATCCTTGTCTGGGCTCCGTTACTGCAGGGCAGCTGCCCAGGATGAGATTGTTGTTTTATGGTCCCTTCCCCACTTCCCTGAGCCAAACTGTTCATTCCTGTCAGGACTCCCAAGGACCAGGTGAGGAGACTGGGGATATAGCTCTGGGGTAGAGTGCCTGCCTAGCATGCACAAGGCCTTGAGTTCAATCCCCAGCCCCACAAAAAAGAAAAAGAAGGGAAAAAACAAATGTTCATACCAAGGACCAAGTGGGTTTCGAAACACACAAGGTATCTATCTGCGGAGGCTTGACCCTCCCAGGCAACACCACAACAGTGGAGAGGGTCTGTTTAGAACAGTCTACTCCAATGTATTATAATTTTTTTTTTTTTTTGCCGTACTGGGGATTGAACCCAGGGGCATTCAACCTCCAAGCTACACTCCAAGCCCTATTTTTTACTTTTTATTTTGAAACAGGGTCTCGCTAAGTTGCAGAGGGCCTCGCTAAATAGCTGAGGCTGGCTGCGAACCCGGATCCTCCGGTCTCAGCCTCCCAAGTACTGGGATTACAAGTGTGCACTACCACACCCGGCTTGTATTATAATTTTTTAAAGTAGGTTACAGAATGCATGTATTGCACAGTCTCCTGTTTTGTTGTTGTTGTTGGTTTCATTTTTTTGTACTGGGGATTAAACCCAGGGTCATTCTACCTATGAGTTACACCACCAGACCTTTTTAAATTTTTTTAAAATAGGGTCTCTCTAGGTTGCTGAGAGTCTCACTAAGTTGCTGAAGCTGGCCTGTGATCCTCCTTCTCCGCTTCCCAAGTACTGGGACTACAGGTGTGCACCACCATGCCTGGTGTGTTCTTGTTTTGTAAAATAATTTTTTATGGAGAAAAATTGGGCAAATATAAACAAAATTTAATAGAGATGACTTAAATTTTTTCTTTTCACTTATCAAGTTTCTAAATTTTTCATATTTATACCTTGCTAGTATGTTTAAGGGACCATGAACTTAGTTCCACAAAAAAGCAATCAATATTTAAAAACATCACCCTATTTTTCATTGTATAAATGTGAATTAATAATACAGTACTTCACCAATTTTCTCTCTTGTAAAGTTCACGTCATGTTATTTGCTAGTTCCATGATCTGGGACAGACAGTGGTTTATAAACTGAAGTTAGTTTGCTTACAAAACAGAAGGTCCTTACTTCTTGCACATATTGGTGTCCAGGCCTCTGTCTTAACCATCAACTCTTGGCATTTACCAGCCTCTTGGAGCGTGAAACCCCGGGTAAGGGAGTTCTCCTGGCCTGGCCTGCAGAAGCTTAGACAAGAATTGCCACGGAAGTACCAGAACAATAGAATGTGATGTCGTGGGCATCCCGGGGGGAAGTGATGCTAGATTGAAATGCACTTTTGCATCACTGATTTTCCCTGCTGATTGAGCCCTGTTTATCTCATTTGGCAGATCAGCCTCAAAGTGCATGAACTATTTGTGCCTCATTAGTTTCCAATAGATTGATTTTGCTAGAATTGCGAATTGGCCATCTTGTATTGCAGCCTGCAGAAGCCAGTTCTGGCTCAGCCTCAGGGGCACAGGAACATGGAACACAACAGCCCCTGTAGCCACCACCACTGGAAAAGACTGATGAGCTGCCCCACGGCTACAAGGACAACAGTGCTGAAATCTTTTCTGGGACCAGGCAGGATAAAATGTGGATGTACAAGAAAGCAAATGAGGGTCATGCCTTTTCTTTCTCTTTTCTGTATTCTCCTTGGTATTTGTCTCCTCTTTTTCCCCAATCTCTCTGTCATTCTTTCTGTCTCTCTCACGTTAGGCCTCTCTTCAGAAGTAAGAAAAATAAAATGAATGTATCACTATGACTCTCACTATCCTATACAATTACAATGTATCAATAACCTTTTTCAAGTAAAAAAAATAAAATGAACATATTTATATATTTTTAAAATTTTTTGGTAGTGGGAATTGAACCCAGGGGCATTCTCAGTCCTTTTATTATGTTTTTTTGAAACAGGGTTTCTGTAAGTTGCTGAGTGTCTCACTCAGTTGCTGAGGCTGGCCTCAAACTTATGATCCTCCAGTTTCAGCCTCCCAAGTACTGGGATTACAGGTGTACACTACAAGAGTTCTCTTGCCAGGCCTGGCAAGAGAACATTTTTTAAAGAAAAAATAAACAAATTTGAAAACTAGTTTATAAAACAGTTAATGCTGAACTACTTATAATACAACAGAGAGAAAAGCAAAATGTGGAACTGAACATACAGTACAATGACATTGCTTTATAAAAAGTATAGAAAAGAAATATGAAAGGGAAAGAGGAAGCCAAAGGCTGATAGTAATAGATCTCAGCAGTGGGAATGTGGATGATATTTTTTTTTCTTTAAATTCTTCTGTATTTTCAAAAAGTACATGCTAAAATAACTCCTAGCATACTTTTCCTCAGTTTTTGTTTTCCAGAACTGGCGATTGAACAGAGCCTGACACATGCTAAGCAAGTGCTCTACCACTAAACTAGAGCCCCAGCTCTTTTTATTTTGAGACAGGGTCTCACTAAGTTGCTGAGGCTAGCTTTGAACTTGAAATCCTCCTGCCTCAGCCTCCTACAAGTGTGTTCCACCCTGCCTGGATCCTCAGAAAATTTTAATATAAATGCGTAAGTCATGAAAAGAGCTCATTTCTTTCTTTCAGTAAGATGTATTGGTTTCTGCCAGTTAAAGTACCAGAAACCTAACTAAAGCTAGTCCAAGTGGAAAAAGGGAAATGTGTTGGCTTGGTGATTAAAATGCCAAGGGTAAACCTGGCTCTGGGCATAATTTGATGCAGTCCACCCAAGGGCTGTCAGGTCTCTCTCTTCTTATCTCTGATTGCTTCTCTCAGGTGTTGGCCATGCCCTCTCCTAGTACAGACAAGACCACCTTTTTCCACATAGAGGGGAATTTGGTGACCCCAGATTCACACCTGTCCACTTCTTTTTTTTGTGGTGCTGGGGATGGAACCCAGGGGCATTCTACCTCCGAGCTATACCCCCAGCCCTATTTTTTATCCTTTATTTTGAAACAGGGTCTTACTAAGTTGCAGAGGGCATCATTAAGTAGCTGAGGCTGATCGTGAACCTGCGATCCTCCAGTCTCAGCCTCCCAAGTACTGGGATTACAAGCGTGCGCCACCACACCCGGCTACCTTTCCACTTCTGAGAACTCAGGGATGAGAGGTTGTTCCCCACTAGATTTAGTCAGACAAATACTAGGAAAAGTCTGGGTTGGACTAATTGGGGTTATTGGCCAGGATAAATATCCATGGAATAATTAATGTGACAAGGGGAGTGGCTGGCCTGGGCCCATGACATGGTGGGGAGTAGATATGCAGGAGGGACGGGACCAAGCACAAAAGCACCCCAGCCAAACATTGCCTGCGGCAAAGCGGTCTCTCCCGCAGGATCACATGCTCTATTAAAAATTTAAAACAAGCACAGAAAAGGGTAAAAAACAAGTGAACACAGGGATAAACAGTAAGTTGGCGGTAAGAAAATAAAAGATGGTACAAGGTGGAACATGATTAATTATCAAACAATAGCATCGACAATAAATCCTGGGCCCGAGGAATTCAGGGCTGGAATGATCTGAGGCAACTTCATGGAGGAGAAGGGATGTGAGAAAGAAGGGTCCAGAATGATGGTAAGGTTTGGAGAATAGACAAATGAAAATGTCAGTCCCGACTGTGGGGATGGCCTGGGTTCAGCATTGGAGATGCTTAGCGCAAGATGTATGGGAACAGAACAAGGCACTGCAGAATGTGAACAGTTTAGGTCATGGGCCAGAGATGTTAGCTGAGTCTAGACTGCAGTGGCCCTGGATGCTAAACTTACAGCTTTGACTTCTACGTGGTGGTGACTTCGGTGACTTCCTCTTCGGTGAAGAGTCACCGAAGGTGTTCCAACAGGGAGTGGTGTGGTGGAGGTGGCAGGTGAGGACAACCTGTCTGGTGGCAGCAGCTGGAGGAACCGGAGCCCAGAAAGAGCAGAGCACCCAGTTGAGAGGCTACTGCAATAGTCCAGGTGTGAAGTAAGAAGGGCTAGAACTTGGAAGGTGACCATGAGGAATGGAAAGGAAGGACGTTTCATCCATCAACGCGTTCATTCCATCAACAAATATCTATTAAACACTGAGAGCTGGGAAGTGGGCTTGTCCAGACACCTGGCCCACAGAGGAAGGCTTGTGAAGGAAGGACTTGCCCTCTGCTGGGATACAGGGTCCTAGGCAGAAGGTGACCGAGGTGGCCCCCTAGATGACCAGGACCATTGTCTTTCCATTAAGAGGAATAGGAAGTCAGGAGAAAGACTGAGTTTGGGCACCTAAAGACAAACATTTCTGAACTTAGTGTGATGACCCAGCAGGGCAGGCAGATAGAACTACCCAGCAGTCAGGGGGAAAATGGAGGCTTGAATGGGGAGGGAGGTCAAGGCAGAAGGGGAGAATACGGGCACCTCTGCAAGGAGGGCTTCAAAACCACAGGAGAGCTGGGCATCATGGCGCATGCTTGTAATCCCAGTACTTGGGAGGCTGAGACAGGAGAATCACAGGGTTTGAAGCCAGCCTCAGTAACTTAGTGAGGCCCTCCGCAACTTAGTGAGACCCTGTTTCAAAAATAAAAAGGAAATAGGACTGGAGGTGTAGCTCGGAGGTAGAATGCCTCTGGGTTCAATTCCCAGTGACACACACACACACACACACACACACACACACACAGAGAGAGAGAGAGAGAGAGAGAGAGAGAGAGAGAGAGAGAACCAAAAACAGGAGCATTATAACTTGGGAAGGCCTGAGCCAGCCTCCTTCATTCCCAGCTCAGAGCAGGGAGAGAATGGAGCTCTTTGCCTGCTTGCTCTGTGTCAGATGCAGTGTAAACCCCTATAAACCTGCGGCGCTTGCCTGTGACTCCCGACACAATGGCCCCATCAGCATCACACAGGTTGAGATGACTTTCCAAAAGTTGATTGTTAAAACCTCCCATCCAACTCCTATTTCACCCCTGGCTTGAATGGCGCTCTTCCCTCCTCTCAGCTAGGAAAGGGTGTACTGCAGCCAGATGGTAAACTGTGGACAGAAATAAACCCCATTCATGTGTAGCAAGAATATTTATATCCAATCCCATAATATCACTGCAGGCATAATTATAGCCAATCCTGTAATTGCATTGCAGATATCAGACTCCAAAAAACAACCCAATGTGCTGCAGAGAACAAGGAGATGGGGCAGCTGCTGCCCCTGCAAGAGCCTTGGGTTAGAAACCAGAGGTGCAGCCGGGCGTGGTGACGCACGCTTGTAATCCCAGTACTTGGGAGGCTGAGACCAGAGGATCCTGGTTTGTGGCCAGCCTCAGCTACTTAGTGAGGCCCTCCGCAACTTAGTGAGACCCTGTTTCATAATAAAGAATAAAAAATAGGGCTGGGGGTGTAGCTCGGAGGCAGAATGCCCCTGGGTTTAATCCCCAGTCCCGCAAAAAACAAAACAAAACAAAACAACAACAACAAAAAAAAAAAAAAAACAGGGTCTTGCTAAGTTGCTGAGACTGTCCTTCAACCTGCAATCATACTGTCTCAGCCTCCCAAGTACTGGGCTTACAGGTCTACGACACCATACCCAACTAACATTACCATTTTTATATTTACTGTTTCAGTATGTCACTTAGTATGAATGTATGTCTTGCATTCAATAGTAACCAGTGTTCTATATCTTATTTATTCCTCTCAATGTCATGAGGACTTCCACATATTATTAAGATATATTCCAAAACTTTATTTTGAAACTTTATATTGTATACTATATAGCAGGTAAAATTATTAAACCAGAGCTGCATGTATCATCATAACATAAATCATTGTTAATATAAGATTAATGAAAAAGATAATTTGCAGAGTTTGATATATAATTCAATGCCATTTGGGGAAATTTTTTTTTTTTTGCGGTACCAGGGATTGAACACAGGGGCGTTCTACGTCCACGCTACACCCCCGGACCTATTTTTTTATACTTTTTATTTTGAAACCGGGTCTCACGAAGTTGCGGAGGGCCTCACTAAGGAGAGAAAGAGAGAGAGAGAGAGAGAGCGAGCGCTGAGGCTGGTCACGAACCCGGATCCTCCAGTCTCTGCCTCCCAAAGTACTGGGATTACAAGCGTGCGCCACCACACCCGGCCATTTGGGGAAATTTAAAAGATCTAGTGGGCATAGTGGCACAAATTTGTAATCCTAGTACTTGGGAGGCTGAAACAGGAGAATTATAGGTTTGAGGCCAACCTCAACAATTTAGCAAGACCCTCAGCAACTTAGCAAGACCCTGTTCCAAAAAATAAAAATGGCTGGAGATGTAGCTCAGAGGTAGGGTACCCCTAGGATCAATCCCGAGTATAAAAAAATGAAATAAATAAAAGATCTA
>PVJS01026513.1:0-26950 GCA_004027185.1 Glis glis
AAAGTGCTTTCGGAGTTCACCAGTTACAACTATTTTCAGAACTACTGAACTGGAACTAGCTTTGCAGGGAATTTAAGTTTCCCAGAAACTTGGCGCTCCCTGCTTTCCATGCCCCAGCCCTTGTGGCTGACAGGTGAATCTTAACCTTTTTTGCTTCTTTGGTTTAGGTGGTACTGGGGATTGAACTCGGGGGCATTTTACCTCTGAGCTACACCCCAGCCCTATTTTATTTTTTATTTTGAAACTGGCTCTTGCTAAGTTGCTGAGGCTGGCTTCAAACTTGTGATCCTCTTCTCTCAGCCTCCCAAGTACTGGGATTACAGACATTCACCACTGAGTCCTACTGAGTCTGAAACTTGAAGGGACTGCTTGGAGGCTTGAAGCTGTTCACCTGGAAGGAAAGTCTTAGGCTAGGACTTATTTGGATCAGCGAGTTTAGAACCCACCAAAAATATGGTAGTGAGGGGTGGGGGCTGTAAGAAAACGCTAGGCTCTGCTGCAAATATAAGGAATTTCTCAACTGGAGCCAAGGGAATTGAGCAGGAAGGAAATAGCCCCAGTTTCTGGGTTGGGGTGGCATATACAGGACGATTCTACCTCACTGAGGTGTGTGGGCAGGAGTTTAGGTATGTTCTTCCCTTTTCCCATCCCCAGCTACTAAATTGGCATAATATTTGCTGCTTTTCCTCATCCCCTCTCTGTAGCTTGGCACAGTGCTGGAAGTCTAGAAGGGAGGGAGCCCCTGGGCTAGCTGTGTTGATCTCTTAGACACATAAATCCTTTTCCATGACAGTAGAGCCTCCCAGGACCTGTTCCATGCTCCCCAAATAACCAAACCTGATAAAGGACCTTTTCGTGGCCTATGGGCATTAAGCAAGGCCCTGAAAATTAACATTTAGCAATTATTTTTTATGAGTGGTACTGGGGATTGAACCCAGGGATGCTCTACCACTGAGCTACACCTCAGCCCTTTTTTAAATTTTGAAACAGGGTCTTGCTGAATTACCCTGTGCTGGCCTTGAACCTGTGATCCTCCTATCTCAGCCTCCCAAGTACTGGGATTACAGGCATGCACTACCACATCCGGCTAGTGTTGATAATTTGTTGAATAATAAAAGGACTGAGAGAGTGAGGCACGGGGAGCTCATTTGGTGATTTTACCTCCATTTGATGGGGGGAGGCCCCAGAAGCCAGTGATGGCTACTCCAGAAGAAAGGCAGATCAGAGCGAGCCAGGCGTGGTGGCTCACGCCTGTTATCCCAGTACTTGGGAGGCTGAGACAGGAGGATCACAGGTTCCAGGCCACCCTCAACAACTTAGCGAGACCCTGTTCCAAATAAAAAATAGGGCTGGGGGTGTAGCTCAGAGGTAGAATGCCCTTGTGTTCAATCCAATCTCCAGTAACTAACACAAACAAAAAAAAAGAAAAAGAAGAAAGAAAGAAAGAGAAAGAAAGAAGAAAAAAGAGAAAGAAAAGAAAGAAAGAAGAAAGGAAAGAAAGAAAGAAGAAAGAAAGGAAGGAAGGAAGGAAGGGAGGGAGAGAGAGAGAGAGAGAGAAAGAAAGAAAGAAAGAAAGAAAGAAAGAAAGAAAGAAAGAAAAGAAAGAGAGAAAGGCAGATGAGAGATTCCTAGTTCTTCTTGCACATGCCGTCCATGGGGGAGGCTGGTGAGGGAAAGGCACAAGGACCTATGCTCAGCTTCTGCCATCCCCCATGTCTCCATACTGGGGCTGTGGTGCCACTCCCTGTCCAGAGCCTTTGCTGGGAGACAGTGTTCAAGGGGGAAGCGCGGCAAGTCAGGGGAAGAGAGATTTGCCCCCATTCTGTGACATGTTGAGGAAAGGCCTTGGAGAAGGGCTTCAAAACCTGGCATTCTGTTCCCCTCTGGGCCTCAGTTCCCCCATCTGTAAAATGGGCATAAGAGCAGCTGCCTTTCTTGGCTCAAGGGAGGAGGGTCACGTGTGATGAGGGATATGGGATCTAGTGTGACCTGTAAATTGCCCACCCATAGGTGAGGAGCCTGTGTTACCATTAAAGGGGGCCTCTAGAGTATCCAGGTATGCTGGGGAGGCGCTTGCGTTCAGGGAGCTAAGGGATGGAGTGTCCGTGGTGTGTGTGGGGGTGCAGAGGTGTTGAATGAGGAGGCAGGGAGCTGGAAGACCCTGGACGGACTGGAGACTACTCTGACTTCACCAAGCCTCATGACAGAAGGACGTGCGAGGCCGGGCCCCCTCGGGAAGCTCCACCTGGGGAGGGGAGGGTGGATATGGGTGTGCAGGGAGTAGGAGGGGTCGCCTGTCCTCTCCTCCAGCTAGGCCAGCGGCTGAAGGAGGAGGCAGGTGGGTGGAGTGGGCTGGAGGAGTGCTGGTGAGTGAGGAGCACAATAAGGGAGGCCTCCCTCAGAGACCATGCATGAGGCCCTTCCCACCATGGCCAGCCCCCCCCCCCGCTTGCCCACCTGTGTGACCTTGGGGCAGCTGGTTGGGGCTCCCCTTCTCCCTGGGTGTTGGGGAGTGGCCCTGGACTGGCAGCGCCACTGCTGATGTTGACCCCGGAGTTCTGGGACACATCTTTTTTGGTTTTGTTTTGGGTTTGGGTTTGGCTGCTGGGGTGGGACCCAGGTCCTCTGCATGCTAACCACGTACCACTGAACCACACCCCCAGCCCTCTGGGACATTGTGATGGAGGCTGGCTGGGAAGGTTGAGGGGTGGCCCGAGTCTTTGGCAGACACAGGGTCGGTCCCTGGGCTGACCTCCCCGAGGAGGCAGCCCGCAGGGTGGGCCCAGGGTTGCGGGCTGGCTAGGAGGGGAGAGGAGGAAGACTGTCCCTGGCAGGAGCTTTTCCTTGATGCCCCTCATCCTGGCGGGCAGGCATGGGCCTCCAGCCTAACCTCGAGTCTGCTCTTCCCTAGCAGCAGCTGGCCCTCACTCTGAGGACCTCTGGCCGGTGCTCTCAGGTGAAGGGAGGAGAGGGCTCCTTAAAAGGGCTTCTTGGAGCTGGAGGCAGTGGTGCACACCTGTAATCCCAGTACTTGGGAGGCTGAGACTGGAGGATCGCAGGTTTGAGGCCAGTCTCAGCAATTTAGTGAGGCCCTGTTTCAAAAATAAAAATAAAGAGGGCCGGGTGTGTAGCACGGAGGTAGAAGGCTCCTGGATTCCACCGGCAGTACCCAAAGGGGTGGGGGTGGGGAGCTTCTTGGCTGGCCCAGCTGGGATCACCTTTATGGCTGGAGACCCAGCTCTGGAGGGGGTAAGGGCACGCTGTCGCTGTTGCAGCCCATGGTGGCCGTGGCCTGAGCAGCCAGCGCTGTAGGTGCTGGGGATCAAGTGGGGATGGGCTGAGCCCAGGACACAGGGCAGCTCCTGTCCATCCATCAGGCTCCCGGGACAGTTGGCAGGGCCCGCAGAGGCTGGATCCTCGGGCCTTTCTTCCCACCCTCGTGCCCAGGCAGGCTGCACTCTCGCGTGTGAGTGGCGACTCAGATGCATTTCCGTGGCGCGGAGCCCGGGTCCTTACCTCTCCTCGATGGGGAAATGGATGGAGGCCCACGAAGGAGCAGGAACCCTGCCTGCCCCTCGGTCTCCACCCAACGTTGCCCAAGACCTGGAACAACAAACAGCTAGGGCCCAGGGCCTACAGCCTCAGCTCCGTCCCCAGGCACTCCCGGAGTGCAGCTGAGCACCCCAGCTCTGCATCCGGAGTCCCAGGACTTTGGAGGGCAGAAACGGTGGGTGTGTGGTGGGAAAGGAAAGGAAGGTGCCGCCGCCTCTGACAGGCGCAGGGGGGTCAGTCAGCAGGTGGACTGGCAGGGGCAGGCCCGGCGGGAAAGCGGCTGGGCTCGGCTCGCCTCCCCTCCCCGACCCTTGTCAGTGTGAGCAATGGGCTGATTGTACTCCGCTCAGCTGCAGCAGGAAACCGACGCTGAGGCACATATAGTTCTTCCGGGCGACTCTGGTCCTGGGAGGCCAGTCGCAGGCAGTGGAGGCGGGGCGGGACGCGGCTGGTGGAGGCGTGGTGGCCCTTGTCGACTTTTGGCCAGAGGGTGTTGCGTTCCGGGCCACTGGGGCCCAGAGGAGGAAAAGGTATTTTGGAAAGGAGATAGTGCAAAATCTTTCTTGTGTTCTTCCATCATTGCTGTCTCTAATTCTGTTCCTTTCATTCCTGAAGTCCCTGAGTTCTAGCAGAGTGTCTGACTCCCAGCATGTTCCTAGGAAATATTGCTGAAATGACTTGAAAACTAGGTGCAGAGCTGGGCATCTGATGACCACTAGAGAGAGCTGAAAGGGCCTTTGAAGCTTTGTTTCCTCAACCCCCTGGGGAAAGTGGGTATCTAATCCTTTTTCTTGTTCCTTTGGGGTCTTCACTGGGGTCTCCTCTACATTTCAGTGTATTCCTAGTCAAATTTTAGAAGTTGCTTCAAGCGCTCTTATTCTACCTGGCACCCACCCTCTCCGGCGGGCCTCAGCTGTCAGACCCCAGGGATTTGTAATCCCTGTCAGCTGGCCTGCTCTGTGCTGTAGAGAGGTGCCAGGGAGCTGCTGGCCGCCTTTTCAGACATGAAAAGGCCCTGGAGGAGAGCATATGCTCGTAAAAATTATGGGATTCCACAGCTTTGAAATCTAATGATCCCGAGTGATCAAACACAGACTGAGCCCTTGGGGCTGGTGGGGGAGGGACTGAAGGGGCAGCAGATCTTGGGTGGGAAAGCCTCGGGCCTGGCAGAGGGACAGAGTAATTAGCTTCAGTGGGAGGAGATGAGGAGGCCAGCAGCCTGAGGGTGTCTGCACAGAGCCGAGAGAAAGGACAGTAGCCAAGAGCTGGGTGGTAAACCACCTTCTGCCAAAGGAAACCAGTCCCTTCTCTTTGTCTCTGCCCTGCCCAGTGCACAGCCAGAGGGAGATGGACTTTATTTGTACCTCTTGGGTTGTTGAGAATGGAAGGGCAGTTGATGGAACCAGGTCTTCGAGGCCAAGGCTACATGGAGGTGTCAAGTGGTCGGGATAGGATACCGCAAGTACGTGTCCATTGGGAATGAGGGTAATCGGGAAGGGATGGGGTACACTGGGAGTCAGGCCTGGCTCAGCTTTTATTTTTGCTTCAAAGCGGGTCTCGCTAATACCCTTTTGGAAATGAGCTTGCTGTATGGTTGTTGGATGAAGTCCTTTTTTTCCTCCTAGGGACAGTTTCTTCATCTGTAAAACAAGGGGTTTGGACTGGACTGGACGTCGATGACTTGCGTGAGCATGTGGCAGTCCCTTCCTATCCCTGGGCCTCAGTTTCTCCACTTTAATTCAATGCAGTATATGCACTAGAGGGACTCTAAGGTCACTCCTAGCTTTTTCATTCTTGTAGGTCTCTCTCTTCTATCACCCTCCATTCCAGGCTCTGTCACTGTGGGACTGTGTAACCCAGCTGTAGTAATCCCTTTGGGTTCCCTAACAGTAACATAAAGGGAGAGAGATGGATGTTGAATTGTATTATTGCTAATGTCTTTGCCAATTTTCAGTGTGGCACATTTGTAGCAAGGTGGTCTTGGCAGGACCTCCACTCCTACTTAACCAGTAACCATGTTCTCATTTTGTAAAGTAACCACTTTCCACTACAGAGCTCCCTAACAAATTAATCTCAAACAGTTTACCAAACCTCAAAACCTTGTGTAGCTCCTCTACTTTCCACTGTCCATCCTCACAGAGAGCACAGACCCTGGCAGAAATTTTATTTGGAATGAGGTGTCAGTTCAGTAACTAGACTTCCTGCTAACCAGGTTAAGACTATTTCACCCTTGTAGGCAGCATACAGAACCAAACCAGACTTTTAGATCTGTTTATTTTGTTCCAAACCCCTTGCGGATTTAAATGTCCCAGGTCTCAAGCTCCGAAATTTTGTTCGTTCTCCTAGATTTCACTGTGGTGCATTGAGAGTCTGCATCCTACTCTAAATATTAATACTGCACTGCTTTTGCCAACCAACTTTCTCTCCAAAAGCACACAAGCCCACACATGCATGCACACATGTGTAGAAGAAGTAAATTGACACCCGGCCAATGTTATGTGACACCTGAATGGGCAGATTTGGGACCTGTGAATGTCTGTCCTTCATCCGGAGAGAAATGGGTGGCAGCCTGATTCTTAAGAGCTATCTAGCCCTGAGCAACTAAGAAGGCCCTGCATGGCCACCCTCCAGTGAGTTGGCAGGGGCGGGGTGGGAAGGAATGGAAGCAGGGGCCTGGCTGCTCCAGTATTTGCAGTGGTCTCTTCTGGGGCCCAGCTTCTCCTGTTCCACAGCTATTTGAGCTGATTAGCTAGTAACTATCCTCCTTCCTACCCACAGAGCCAAGAACCAGTGGGGTTTCCTTTGAGGAATTGATAAGAGCTGGACTGGGACCAGCAGAGTGGGGGGGGGGGGCTCAGGACTTTGGCCTTGAATGAAACCATCAGAAGCCAACCATGCCCCAGCTGCCTGTTTGTAACGGAAAAACTCCTGTGTGGGGACCATTGTCTTCTTTGGAGGCCCCCAGGGCAACCTCATCCTCCTGGCCCTGGGATGACCCTGGTTTGGGGTGGCGAGTTACTGTTTGCTCCAGGGGATAGCCAGGGATGCCTGGCAAAGAGATGATGAAAGGTTGGGTGACAGAAACACAATAGACAGGCCCAGAAAGCAGGAAAAGAGACACAAAGACAGAGTGGGGAGAGAGGCCGAGTTCCTAATGAGGTGAGCTGTGCTTCTTGGACACAGCCTGGCAGTGCCCTCTGCCCCTAGTCAGGGACACTTGGAATGCTCTTCAGTAAGATTGTTGCCCAGAGCCCGGGTATAGTGAAGCATCTTGTGCCTGCTTCAGAGGGATGAAGGTGGTCCAGAGTCTACTTTTCCTGGGACCATTAATACTCACTAAGCAGAGTGGCCCAGGATGCCCAGCATGAAGGACACACTGGGTGGTAAAGGCTAGGGTGGCTTCCCCTGCCTAAAAAGAATTGTCCAGCCCTATGTGCAGCTGCTGCCTGTACCTTTCTGGGATCCAGGTTCAGAATGAGGTTCCCCGCCCCCACCAAAAAAAAATATTTCCTGGTCTGGCCCAGGTGGAAATATTGGCGTGTTCTAAAAACTGAAAGATGGAGGAGTTGGTCCTTGACCATGTCAATGACCACTGCCCCTCCCTTCACTGTGCCAGTCCACTGTCATGAGTCCTCCTCTGCCTGCTGAGATGAAAGGAGGTTCTTCACATTTTGACAGGAGGATACAAGGATGGGGAGCGAGGAAGGCCTCCAGGTTAACACGTTGGCTAAGGAAACCTGTACAAATCAGTGGAGCGTGGAACTATATGGTGTTGAAGGTCCCTTCCCTGTGTGATATTCTACTCTTCCAGTCTAGGATTATATCAGCTTAAGCCAAAAAGTGAGATGTGGCTGAGCCTGAGATGAATGGGATTAATGCTAGTGTTGGGGGAGACTGGGCCAAGATGAGGCTGATCAGCCCAAGCTCTGGGTCCCTCCTTTCTCCAAGCACCTATGTGTCTGTGACAGTCATAAGAAGAAATAGAGGGGAAGAGAATCCATATGAGGCTGTAGAGGAGAAATAAAAGCAAGGGAAGAGAGAAGCAGACTCGTAGTTAACCATGAGTTATGAGTTAAGCAGACTCATAGTTAACCAACTATGTTGTGGGGGTACTGTGTGTATGCAGTTCTTGGGAAGCCACGGCCCTCGGGGACTCTGAGGCTAAACAAGGCTCCTTGCCGTCCTGCCCCCACCCTCCTAATGGCTTCCAAGGATGAATGGCGATGAACTCGTCAGCAAACAGAGGCTTGGATCTCTCCCACTAGACTCTTGGGGGACACAATAGCACCTTTGGCAGTTGATTTTAGTGGGTGGCTAAGAAGCTGGGGCCAGGAGGTCCCCATCTCCTCCTCCCCCAGGGGATAGAAAGTATATGGAGAGGTTCCAAAGGCCAGGGGGTGATTCTAAGCTTTCCCAGACCCAGGGAGAAGAAAGGCCCTGGCAAGTTTAAAGGCATTCATGGGGGGAATTTGGTTAAAGAGTTTGGAACACCTAGAGCTTTGGCTCTAAGGAGACGGTCAGGCGGCTGAAATGCTGTGTGCACAGGTTTAGGAACAAGTGTGCTGGTGGCAAAAATGTAAATGCTGAGCAGGGTGAGGAAGAAGGAGAAGGGCTGGGGAAGGGCACATGATGGCAGGAGAAAGACATTAGATTGGTTCCTCAGGGGTGGGGGAGCCTGGCAGCAGCTCCCCATTGGGGTCCAGCTCAGGAGCCAACATCTTATCCTTGCTGGAATCCCTCTGCTCTTTCTTGAACATCCTTTGATGCATCAGAGGGACGAAAAAGAGGATCACAGCCCCAATGATGGGGGGCACGCCAGCAAAGTAGAAGGCCACACGGTAGTTCCCAAAACAGTTGCGGAGGAGGCCTGAAACAGTCAAGAGACACAAGTCAAGGTCAGCCTAGCCCTCCCAACCCACGTGTGCTCTCTGCTGCTTCTAGGTGCCATGCCATTGCCTATCCAGAGGATCCTGGCCTGTACCAACCTTACTCAGGAGCTTCCTCAACTTTAAGCCAAGTGGATCCTGAGTAGCGGGGTTACAGGCCCTTGGAGTGAACGCTCATTATGAAGGAAGAGAATGAAGTTCCTCTTAAAGTTTCCATGTTTGTGACTTTCATAAAGCTATGGCTACCTTCCAGTCACCCTGAGGAATGGAGTTAGAAGGGAACCTAGTTCATACTCCACAGAAGACGGCCAAGCCTTGCCTGGGTTCATGGCAATATTCCCCACCCTCACCCCCATATTGTTCTCATGGGACAATTCAGCTGAGTTCCTATTTGCTTTTCCTCTGAAGTGCCCTTTCTCTGAAGTTCCAATTGCCCGAGGAGGAAGCTGTATGTGTTTATCTTTCTTTCAGTTATAGATATGGTTGACCCCTCTGGGTCCCCTCCAAGCTGCAGTACCACGGATGTGTCTGGCATGGGATGCAGGCCTTCCCTGCTTGCTCCCAGAAGCTAATATGAGGTACCTCCTATGGAGGATGAACCCAGAAATACTGCCCAGGAAAGGCAAGAAGGCTCTTGGCCCTTTGCTTACTCAGGAGGCAGGCACAATGGAAAGAACTGTGGATTCTAGGGCACTGTTGGGGTTGGGAGCTGGATAGAGGCTCCCATCCCCCAGTAGACAGTGCAACTGTGGCACAGAGCCTGAGTGAGAGTTTTTGCCACTGTCACATGGCACCCTTGCAATGCCTTGCACATAATTGACCTTCGAGGACTATTTGTGGAATTAGTCCATTTGACCAGCTGAAGGGAGACTAAACCATAAATCAGTGCTTCATGAAATGAAGCTCTCTTTTCAGTGGTTTTCCTGCTTCTTATGTTTCTTGGGTACCAACAATGCCCTTCTGGGAGGGTGGAGGGAGAAGCTATGAATGTTGAAAGATGGCATGCTGGAGCTTTGTCTGCTGCTTGCTGGAGGCAAGCTTCACTGACTCAGTCCTGGAGTGTTTCCTTCCTTCCTTCCTTCCTTCCTTCCTTCCTTCCTTCCTTCCTTCTTCCTTCGTTCCTCCTTTCTTCCCTTCCTCCCTCCCTCCCTTGGATTGAACCCGGGGTGTTCTACCTCTGAGCTACACCCCCAGCCCGTTTTGGTTTTTAATTTTGAAACAGGGTCTCGCTAGAGGGTCTCACTAAATTGCTGAAGCTGGCCTTGAACCTAAAATCCTCCTGTCTCAGCCTCCCAAGTACTGGGATTACGAGCGTGCGCCACCATGCCTGGCTCTGGGGTGTTTTCTTCAAAAGTCTTCTATAGGTTCAGTTCTGAAGACAGTGGAGGAGGAAGAGGAGGAGGAGGAGGGAGGAGGGAAGAGGGAGGAGGAGAAGGAGGAGGAGGAGGGGGAGGCCGCTAAGTTTTAATATAACCAGGGCCCACTTTCTTTTCTTTTGTGTGTGTGTGTGTGTGTGTTACTAGAGATTGAACCCAGGGATATTCTACTTCTGAGCTATAGCCCCAGCCTATTTTTTATTTTTCATTTTGAAACAGGGTCTTTCTAGGTTGCTGAAAGCCTTGCTAAGTTGCTGAGGCTGGCCTTGAACCTGTGATCCTCTGGTCTCAGCCTCCCAAGTATTGGGGTTACAAGCATGGGCCACCTCATCCCACAGGCCCACTTTCTTTTGTCCTAATTCTTTTACCCAACTACCTTGAAAATAATCACTTGACTGTGGAGAGAACAAGAGATCACTGGATCAATAAAATGGCTAAGAAGGCCAAACCCATTTTCCTCTCTACTCTTTAGAAGGAGCCATGCTGTCTATAATCAAACTGCACTGAAACATATATGGCTATGGAAAACCCATCCCCCCAAATGAATCCATGCCTGTGTACCATGTTGAGTCTCTTCCACCAGCAGCGGTAAGGGGTTTCATGCATTCCTACAAGGCTGCTTACACAGAAAATAAAAGGAAAGGGAGCCTTAAGCAGAGGTATTTGGGAGCGCTAGAGCCCAGGGAAAACAGTGCTCCCTGGAAATCAGCCTCACCTGCAATGGGGGGCCCAGCAATCATCGGCAGGGCCATCATGCCCAGGAGGTAGCCAATGGCCTGTGAGGCCTGCATTGGGCCCACCAGCTCAAATGCGATGGGGGCCATGATGGTGATGAAGAAGCCATCGCACAGGCCCAGGAAGAGGCAGACAACGATGAGGCCCCCGAAGTCCCGGCAAAGGGGTATCATCATGGACATCAGGCCCAGGAGCAGGAAGGAGAGGACCTAGAGGAGCAAGGGCCTGAGGTCATGTTGTGCCGGCCAGCTGAGACCACATAGCGAATGACATCTCCTTTCTCATATCTTCATTTTTACCATTTATAAAACAGGAAGGTGGGGGTAGGGTGGGGTGTCAACAATCAGAGCAGTTGGACAAAATGGTTCCTCAGGCCTCTTCCAAGGCTTGCAGTCAGTGAAGGATTCAAAATCTTTATGAGAGTCCTTACTTAGTTGGATCTAGCAGGATCAAAGAAAGGGAGGACATGACCCCTGGCCTCAAGGAGTCGGTCTTTGCCCTGGATCTTGAGATAAAGGGAATTGCTGTTTCTGCTTTTGGATCCTGCATCTGGCTGTCTTGGGGATCAGGACATGGGATCGGGCCATGCTGGTATTCTCAGATCCAAAGTGTGGGAAGAGGAAGTGGGAGGGGAGGGTGGCCTACATGATGATTAGATGAGGGCTGCAATGGAAGGGGCAGCTTTCTAACATGGAGATGGAACCAGTGCCCATTTTTGCAGGAGTAGATTTTAGAAAACACCTTGGCATGAAAGGGACCAGGGGGAGGTTCACCCAGGTTCCTTATGCTTTAGGACATGGGACAATCACCCGTCTCAGACATCTGAGGCAGCCAGTCTCTGGGGCCTCTTGGCTTGGCTAGACATCTTTTTTTTTGTACCCAAAGGGTACCAAACCCAGGGGCATTCTACCTCCAAGCTATACCTCGAGCCCTTTTTATTTTGAAACAGGGTTTCACTAAGTTGCTGAAGGTCTTGCTATGTGGCTGAGGCTGGCCTTGAGCCTGCAATCCCCCTGTCTCAGCCTCCCAAGCACTGGGATCACATGTTTGCGCACTGCAACCAACTATGAAAAGGCAACACCGGGGCCTGTTAGGGGAACCAAGCTCCCAGGAGGGCGTCTAGGGAGCCAAAAACCAGCCCAGGAGCACTGTAGCCACTAGGCTTGCTTTAGGCTTGACAAAATGACTTCAAAACAAAGAAACTGCCTTTTCAGACGCTTTTCTCCTCTCAGTAGAGAGAAGAGCCTCTGGTATTTTTTTGTTGTTGTTACTGGGGATTGAACCAAGGGGCGTTCTATTTCTGAGCTATATCCCCAGGCCTGTCATTTATTTATTTATTATTTATTTATTTATTTATTTATTTATTTATTTTTGGTACTGGAGATTGAACCCAGGGGCATTCTACCTCTGGGCTACAGTCCCCAGCCCTTTTTGTTTTTATTTTGAAACAGGGTTTCATTAAGTTGCTGAGGCTGGCCTCAAACCTGTATCCTCCTGTCTCGACCTCCTAAGTATTGGGATTACAGGTGTGTGCCAACACACCTGGAGACCCCCAGCCCTTTTTATTTTGAAGCAGGGTCTCACTGAGTTGCCAAGGATCTTGCTAAATTGCTAAGGCTAGCCTTGGTCCTGCATTCCTCCTGTCTCAGCCTCCCAAGTACTGAGATTACAGGCGTGTGCCACCATGCCTGGCTCACAGCTGGTCTTTTGATTAAGGTCATTTGCAACCTGTGTCTGTGAGCCAGACTGAAGATCTGGGCTGCAGGCAGAGAAAAGAGCACCCTCCTGCCCCCCTGCCAATCTCTGCAGCCAGCAGAGCCAGGTCATCCCAGGGCCAGGGCTAAGACCTGATCTGTTTCCTAAGACCTTAGGAGGCCCAAGGACTTGCCAATAGTTCTTAGCTGGCCTATAAGCAGGCCAACTTACCCAGGAACACATAGGAGGAATGGGGGTCAAATCTGTTTCATGCCCTACAGATTTTCTGTGTCATTACTCACAGTGGGTTTGTTAGGTTGATTGGTTGGTTTTTATTCTTTCTTTTTTTCTTTCTTTTTTGTTACTGGGGACAGAACCCAGGGGCATTCTACCTCTGAGCTACACCCCAAGCCCTTTTTTAAATTTTTTATTTTGAAATAGGATCTCACTAAGTTGCAGAGGACCTCACTAAGTTGCCGAGGCTGGCTACAAACCTCCTGTCTCAGCCTCCTAAGTACTGGGATGACAGGCGTATGCCACCACAGCTGGCTGATTGATTGGTTTTGGAGAGGCTAATGCCATCTGAGGAATGCCATCTGTGGCCATCTCTTTGTTCCAGGACCTTTGAACTTTGCCCAGGCTGTTTTGAGGTCACCAGGCAGAGGCTGGGAATAAGAACAGAGACACCCCAGCTTCTTCTCCAGGAGATTCACACACCATTCTGAGATAAAAACAGACCCACTTATCAAACAAGCCCATTATGGCAATTAAGAGTTAATACCATTATATAACACAAAGGACCCCATTAACTGATTTTAATCAGCTCTAATTGCTACCTATTGTATCTAACTGTCTCTTACCATCCTCTGTGAGGCCTTGCCAAGGTTTGGAAATAAAAACTCCCTCATGGAACTGAGAATTAGGCTTCAAGAATTGACCCAAAGTAGGGCTATGGTGCAGGTTGTCACCATTTCCTTGTTGACAGACTGTGCAGAGGCTAGATTCCAGTCATGTGTGCCTGGCTTCAACGAATAGTAGGGACAACAGGGTCTAGCGGGTGGCTTTTCAGAATCTGAACCCTGCGTGCCTCCTTTCCTCTCCTTGGCCTGTACTCCTGCATCTGACCCAGGGAGAAGAGGAGACCAATTCCAGTGATGGAGTCTGTTGAGGAACTCAAAAGAAAGAAGTTTCTTTGCCTGGTATTCCCAGCCTGAGACACTTACTTTGTAAAATGAAGGGGTTAGACTCCAAGTTGATAAGGATAGATTGCAGTTATAAGGTTGTAAGATTGTTTTATATTATTCTAAGTGGTGAAACTGGGTCAAGTAAGAGTAAGGAAGAAGCCAGGCATGGTGGTGCATACCTGTAATCCCAGTACTTGGGAGGCTGAAGACAGGAGGATCGCAGGTTCAAGGCCAGCCTCAGCAATTTAGGCCGTCTGCAACTTAGGGAGACCCTGTTTCAAAATAAAAAATAGCTGGGCATGGTGGCCCAGTACTGTAATCCTAGTACTTGGGAAGTTGAAACAGGATGATTGCAGGTTCAAGGCCAGCCTCAATAACTTAGCGAGACTGTTTCAAAATAAAAAAATAAAAAGGGCTGGGAGTATAGCTCAGAGGCAGAATGTCCCTGGGCTTAATCCCCAGTGCCAAAATAAAAACAAAAATAAAAAGTAGGGCTGAGGGTGTAGCTTGGAGGTAGAATGCCTCTGGGTTCAATCCCCAGTACCAAAAACAAAAAAAGTAAGGAAAAGGAGCTGTAGCAGAGGGTGGGTGGGGAAAGTTAGCAGAAACGGTGGATCCTGACCTGGCTGGGCCTCTAACTAGCTATGCCTTCCTTTTTCTTGGGAACTCCTGATGCACAATAGAAAGCCAAAGCTGCTCGGGGCCCTACCTCTCTCCTAGGGACTGTAATGAGAAGCACGTGAGCTCTCTGGCTAGGCAGTGGTTGCTGCCTCTTCTCAAGATAAAGTCCTGGCTCTGTGCCAGATTGCTGTGATTTCCAGAATGCTTTGGCCTCTTGGCTAATACTGGCAGAGAGGACCCACAGGGGTGGGGGCATGTGACGGAGGCTGGGAGCGCACACATGTTCCCATGCAGAAAGCCACCCAGATAAAGCGCTTGCTGATATTTGCACAGGAATTCAAATTTTCATAGTGGCTTTATCTCAATCACAGGCTCATGGTTTGACCTTGGTCAAGGCACTTCATCTCTCTGAGACTTGACTCTGCCACCCATTGCTTAGGGTCAGTGGAATAGGAGAAAAGTGCTTCAGAGGAGTTGGGCTAGGCCACTAGTGTCCAAAAAGCATTTCTCTCAGTTTCTCTGCCAGTGCAACGAGAGGCTGGATTGGGTGGAGAGTAAGGGCACCCACAGCTCAAGGAAGATTCACCAGCTCTTGCAAACGAACACAGAGAAGAAAATCATCACATTCTTATCCAAGACTCATGAGGGTGTTTAGGACGGCGCTCAAGACTAGCAGAGAGAGAAATCCCTGCTGGGAGCATAGTCAGGGCCCCTCAGAAATGCTTTCAAGGGCTTTCCCAGGGGATTAGTCCAAATTCAACCTTCTGGATGGATTTGTGACTATTTGTTTTCTGGGGCTGCCTTTACCCCTTCACACACATTTCCACACTTGGACACCTTCTGGTGAGGCTAGCTGCAGGAGCAAAAAGCACGAGCATCACCAAGGCAATATTGCTGCCAGGTAGACAAAGACTGACATCCTGGAGTAGTCTATATTCAAATCAGCCCAGAGCCCGGTTCACACAGAAAATGGCCTCTAAAGCATCCATGTGGCTGCTGCCCACAATATGAGGAAACCTGTGTCACTGTCAGAAGGACTAAAACCTGGTCACACTATATTTCTTTTCTTTTTTTTCTTTTTGGTACTGGGGATTGAACCCAGGGCCATTCTACCTCTGAGCTGCACCCCTAGCCCTTTTTATTTTTATTTTTTTTAATTTTGAAACAAATTTAATTTTGCTAAATTTGCCGAAGGTCTTGCTAAATTGCTGAGGCTGGCCGCGAACCTGTGATCCTCCTATCTCAGCCTCCCAAGTACTGGGATTACAGGCATGTGCCACCAAACCTGGCTTTCTTTCTTTCTTTCTTTCTTTCTTTCTTTCTCTCTCTCTCTCTCTCTCTCTCTCTCTCTCTCTTTCTCTCTCTCTCCTTCCTTCCTTCCTTCCTTCCTTCCTTCCTTCTTTCCTTCCCCTCTCTCTCTCCCTCCCTCCCTCCCTCCCTCCCTCCTTCCTTCCTTCCTTCCTTCCTTCCTTCCTTCCTTCCTTCTGTATTTATTTTGATCCTCACCTGTAAGGTGAGATAGGAAAGGGAAGAATTAGTCTCATTGCTCAAATGAGGAAAGTTAGGGCTAGAGAGGGGAAGTGAGGTCTGGCCTTTTCTTGCACTTTTTTGTGTCCATTGATAGGCTGGCATTTTAGAACTAGTAGCTCTGGAAGTATAAAAGAAGACAGACCTGGGCTCTTCCTAGAGGAGAGAGACACTGGGCCACAGAGTACCTAAGACCCTTCAAGAGACCATAGGGTAGCAATGAAATCAGTCCTTGTTGGGGGCTGCATCTAACTCCTGGCCTCAGTTTCCCATTTTCAGATGCAGAGCCATTATTAACAAAAATTTCCTGTAAAATGTTCTAAGAGGTTCCATATACACTGCCTTTACTGGATATACATTCCCTTTTGGTGAAGGAGACATAATAAGGATGGTTGTCTTTGTTTGAAAGTAGGGGAAACTGAAGTTCAGAGAATTTGATTGACTTACCCATGTCACAGGCTCCGCAATGGCACATGCTACCGTTCTTTCCCAAAGCCTGGGGATGACTTGCGCAGCCTATTTTTCCCCACAGTGGACAGGTGGTTACACTCACCTGCAAGTAGATCTTCTTAAGTCCAGGAATGAAGTCACTGACATGGCCTGACACAAGACGCCCAAGGCCTGAGGTGGCCCCGATACACACCAAGAGCACCCAGGTCTCCTTGATTTCCAAGAATTCCTCTTCGACATACTTCATCTGAAAAGCATGACACCAGGATCCTCAGAACAGGAGGAGGAGCTGCCCTGTTAACTGCTGGCATATCCAGGGCCCTCTACTGTTTGCTTTCCTGGAACGGGATAAGAATTCCTTCTGCCATAGCCCTGTCCCTTGTACCCCCGGCTCCTAAACAAACGTTCTACTTGCTTATAACAGCCTCAAAGGCTCCTTATCCATTATTCTGAGTAACAGCCAAGGAGGGTGGGTCTCTCCAAGCCCCTTCTAAGCCCTGGAAGGACCAAACATAACCTTAACAAGTGGGAAAATCCAAGAGCTCCTCTACAATCTCCCCACTGCCTGAGCCAACACTGACAGGTTGGAGCAACATCAGGTCACCAGGGAGAAGGATCCACCAACTTCTGGGTAACTCTTCTGAAATACAAAGTCTATGGAGAATAATAACTGGACTATAGCCAACAGTTCTGTGGCCCATGTATGTTTGTTGGCTGCTGGGTTAAATAGAGCTAAGTGGGTTTCTGTGTGTGTGTGTGTGTGTGTGTGTGTGTGTGTGTGTGTGTGTGTGTTTTACTGGGGATTGAACCCAGGGGCATTCTACCTCCGAGCTACACTCCCAACTCTTTTTTTTTATTTTTTGTTTTGAAACAGGGTCTCGCTAGGTTGCTGAGAGTCTAGCTAAGTTGCTGAGGCTGGCCTCAAACCTGCAATCCCCCTGTCTCAGCCTCTCAGGTACTGGGATTACAGGTGTGCACCACCATAACCAGCTAAGTGGATTTCTTTATTGCAGGATTTATTAGTACCTTAAGGAGGTTACCTCACATTATGAAGCTAGAGAGATGTAGTATGTGTTATTTCCTAAACAAAATCATTTGACCACAAAGACCAGCATTCCACAGAACGCAGTCTTAGACGACCCTGTCTTGGGCCGGTGTCCTGCGTCCCAGTTATTCATATCTCCTCAAAATCTGTCTATATTTTTTTACTGGGAGGGAAGCCCCAGTCCATGGACTAAGAAGCTCCCCCTATTTTCCTTTGCAGTCCTTCCTTGACCCCTGCTCTTTCCCTCTCTGGTTGTCTCCAACCACTGTTCTGTTCTTTTTCCAAAAGTCTCAGCTCTGCCTTTTAGGCGTCCTCCACCTCTACCCTCTGGACTCCAGACAAGTTGAGGGCAGCTTCTTAGGGTTGGGTGGGGTGGACCCACCCACCCTGGTGTTTCTCACCAGGTGTACATAAGGAACGAAGTATCCAAGGGCGGCGGCAGCGATCCCGAAGGCCCAGATGCGGTAAGTGCGTTGGCGGAACACACGCATGTTGAAGTACTTCCTGAGCTGAGCCAGAAAGCGCTGGTGCAAGGTGCGGACACCTCTCTTGCTTGGGGTGTCCTGGGAGCTGGGCAGCAGGGGCCGGTAGGTAAGTGAGAGCAGCATCAGAACGAACATGAAGGTACTCAGCACCTGGAAGGTTTGGGCCAGCTTGATCTTATCCCCCAGCATTTTGATGAGGAAGGGGAAGGACATGGAGAAGACGCTACTTCCAGCGGACACCACACCATTGGCCAGACCCAGGCGACGTTGGAAGTAGTGGCCCAGGATGACGAGGGATGGCTGAAAGGCGAAGGAACAGCCGCAACCAAAGAGAATCCCGTAGGTGAAATAGCGCAGGCTTAGGGAGCTGTGGGAAAGACACAAAGAGCTATCTTCAGCAGCCTGATGAGCAAGCCACCTGCCTCCCTCCTCCGGCCTCATTTTTTTTTTTTTGCGGTACCGGGGATTGAACCCATGGGCGTTCTACCTCCGAGCTAGACCCCCAGCCCTATTTTTTATTCTTTATTTGGAAACAGGGTCTCGCTAAGTTGCAGAGGGCCTCACTAAGTAGCTGAGGCTGGCTACGAATCTGCGATCCTCCGGTCTCAGCCTCCCAAGTACTGGGATTACAAGCGTGTGCCCCCACGCCTGGCTCTCCAGCCTCATTTTTTGAGGGGGTACTAAGGATTGAACTTGTGACATTTTACCTCTGAACTACACCCCTAGCCATTTTTATTTTGAAACTGGGTCTCGCTAAGTTGCCGAGGCTGGCCTCAAACCTGCGATTCTCCTGTCTCAGCTTCCCAAGTATTGGTATTACAGGCATGCGCCACCACACCTGGCTTTCTTCAGCCTCTTGAGACCTCCATTCCTGAACCCTTAACCCACAGCCTCACTTTCCATTGGCCCTCAGAGCAGATAAGGAATGGGGCCTTCTGATCCCCATTTTGCAGATGAAGAAGCAGAGGCTGAGAGAGGTAATACACCCAAGGTAACATAACTGGGGATGAGTAAAGCTTGGACTTGAATCCAGGTCTGTGTGACTCCAGCAGAATCATAGCCTCTCCACTCCCCAGAAAAGAGGATTGTTCAAAACAAAGCCAGAAGCAACCTATGAAAGGCTGGGTGAGGGTTCTACAGGGAGCAAGTCAGTCACCTTACTGAGACGTCATGGGTAGGCTGGTGCCCAAAGCTTAATCCCAGGTAACAGCAAAGGTCTACAAGGAGCCAAGATCCTGGAAGGCTGAGACCTTCCATAGGACTCTTCAGTGTCTCTCTCCACACTCAGGACCCTTAATATTTCAGAGAATGGCTGGGGTTCTGAGAGATAATCACTCCCCAACCCTGTCCAAGGTCCAGCTATCCCAAAGCCTTTGCCCCAGGCCCTGGATGATATCCATGGAGATCCTGAAGGGAGGAGTCCCTTGAATGTCCAGAGTCCTGCCTCAGTTTCTGGACATGGTATTGATGATTTCCCCCAGAGTAGCCCAGCTGCTTGATAGGAAGTGGAGCCTCAAAAGAAGTTGTGGGCCTGGCTAAGGAAGAGGTCCTGGCTTAAAACACTGAGGCCTTGCTCTGGCCATGAGCTTCTGTAATAGAAGGCGGAGTGTCAGAAGTGGAAAGGCCATGGGAAGGTCAGCTTGGCCAGTTATCTGCCCCCAGAAAATATTGGCACAACCTAGTGAAGAGTTTTGTTTTCCTTTTGATGTCTCTGTCTATTTTGCAATAGTTCTTTATCTGGTCATTGAAATTACCCAATGTTCTTCTCGACGAGACAGTTCTTCCCCAGAGATGGACTCAGTGTTCCTACTAAAGGACTGGGCCTATGCTGCACGGGTGATGTGGTGGTAGCCCCCATGATGTTAAGATAGTTACCATCACTGGTACTTTCCAGTTGCCTGTATTCACTGCACACGGGCAGGGATTTTGGTTTCAAACAGGTTGTCTCCATTTGTAACACAGAATTATATCAACTGCTTCTCTTCTATCAGGTTCCTTGGGGCTTCTTCCCATTATATTCTAGGTACCCAATGGGATTGACCTGGGATGGGGTCTTATCTAAGGGAGAGGAGCTAGACCTTCAGAGAGGGGGTTGTGGGAGCAAAAGATGGGGTTTAGCTCAGGGTGCTACATGGCAAATCTATCTCTAGGCCCCAGGACAAGGGGCCCTCAAGTTGGGTTTGCCAAAGCCTCATCAGCCCCGCCTGTACTCTGCCCTCTTCCACATCATCCAGAGGAACTCAGAGCCCTGACTGAGACACAGGAAGGATGACTTGGCGCTCTAGCCACAAGCAGAACCGTTTTTCCACTGGACGCAAAACCATCCAGTAAGTTTCTTGGCTCTGCAAATGTTCTTACAGAAAGAGCAAATGGGGTAGGGGGTCAGGGGCTAGAGAACAGAACGCCTACTCCAATGTGCCTACAGAAGAGTGCCAGAAAACGCCACATCTGAGCTGCTTCCCCTCCTGTGGCCGAGCCTGTGTGGACTGGAAGGGAAATGGGATCCGTATGTTGCTAATTTGTTTACACTTTGCTCAGCCTTGAGCAACAGGCCTCTGCTATGTAGTGCTGACGCTGGAGCTGCTTCTGAGGCCTAGCTCCTCTCCATAAGAAGCCAGGTACCAGCTTGCCGGGGGTAAATGAGGCTGGCCACCAGAGGGGTCCTGGAAAGGTGTGGAGCTGCTGACCTGGGAGGGCTGAGCAGGTTCCAGGTAGGACAAGGTTTTCCCTTCCTCTGCCCCAGTTGAATGGAATGGAGAAAAAAAAAAACATTGTAAGCCAAATCTGAGCTCTGCTGGAGGGCAGGCTGGGCAGCCGGAAATGCTCAAGTCATAAAGAAATCTGGCTTATCCTCCCAGAGCCTAGATGAGGCAGGACACAATTATCATTTTCCATGCAAGTGGAACCTTAGGCCTAGAGAACCGTGGCCCTTCTCTGGGTAGTCAAACTCAGAAAGCAAGTCTCTGACAAGTTAACTCTGCCCCCATCCAGACATGTCAATGTGGCCATTTCCTTGTCCCCAGGCCAGCATTCTGCCACATTAGATTGGAAGCACGAGGTACCATAACTTCCAAAGTGTCTGGCAGAAAGTCAATAGAATTCTACAGGAATGTCATGTTCTTCCAGCTGTGATGTAGGGTCTTTATTCTCCCCTCATACTCATGCATCTGCAGGGATGGCAAGACAGCAGCAAATGAACTTGTCTAACACTACCAAGTTCTGCCAGTGGGACCAATGAGACTGGGGTTTGCATTTAGCCTAGACCTGGCTGGGTTGCTGGATCTGTACCTCAATGAGGGATGCTGCCAAACATCCTTCTCATGTCCAAAACATGAATCTTTATCTGCCCCAAATCATCCATCTGTTGGCAGCCAGAGATACCTGGAAAAGGGCCAGACATGCTAAACAGCCTTGGGCTCAGCTGACCTCTGAGCATAAGATTCCTTTGGGAATCCTGGAATGCTGGATATTAGCATGGGCTCACTCAAGTAACTCATTCCTGGGAAGGAAGGTGAGCTCATGAGATGTGTGGCACATTGAAGGGGAACAGAATGGCAGAGCTCAAAGAGCCCTGGAAATACCATCTGGTCTAATCCTCTCATGTTACAGATACAAAAATTGAGGCCCAGAGAGGGGAATGGTGCTCATCAATTGTTCTATAGCCATTCAGTAGCCAAACTGAGCTTAGGCCCAGCTCTATGAACTACCAGGCTTAGGTTCCTCCCAACAGTTTGGAATTCTTGGGTCCCCTTTTTGTATATTCCCTACATATATGTCCTGTAGACCCTACCTAGATGAGTCTCATTGGATCATGAATCCTGGGAGCAGGGTCTTCAAGGGCCCTACATGGCTGTGGCCACAGGGGACTCTATCTATAATTAGAAGTGTATCCCTAGCGGAAGTCCCCCCCCAAAAGCCAATCCTCAGCCTTAGGGAAATAATCAGCAACTCCTAGTCTTACCTTGTGAAGGAGCTGGTGTGGAGGCCAATGAAAGCAACAGCAGCCCCCGCAGTGGCTGTGATTCGGCAGCCCAAACGGTCAGTGAATATACTCACAATGGGAGAACAGAAGAAGATCATGCCCATCGCGAGGGCTCCTACCCATGCTGTAAGGAAAGAAGCACAAAGACACTGTAGCTTAGTGTGGTGCCTGGTGGTGCTGCTGGTACCTCAGTTCTTATCTGGCCACTCAGAGGGGGCATTGCATTGATCTGCACTGCTAGCCTGCTGGGCCCTGCTGGTCAGAGAGGTGTACAAACAGAGCCTGGATATAAAACAGGGGATTCCTAGCTGGGTGTAGTGGCGCATACTTGTAATCCCAGTACTTGGGAGGCTGAGACAGGAGGATTGCAGGTTCAAGAACAGCCTCAGCAACTTAGCGAGACCCTCCACAACTTAGTGAGACCCTGTTTCAAAATAAAAAATAAAAAAATAGGGCTGGAGGTGTAGCTTGGAGGTAGAATTCCCCTGGGTTCCATTCCCAGTTCTGCAAACAACAACAACAATAATAATAATAATAATAATAATAATAATAAAAATAAAAATAAAACATGGTATTCCAGCACTTGGGTCAAACTTGGACTAGCCAACATTTCAGGCTCTTCTAGGGATACTAAGCTATATGTGTGGGGTTAGGCACTGGGATTCAGGGCCAAGAAGCATGGGGTAAGTTTTCAGGAACTATGGTCAGACTTGTCTTGGTCATTGGAACAACCCCATGAAGGTGCTAAGACTAAGGAGCAGGGAAGGCCACTGACAAAAGCCTCCTGGAGCCAGGTGTGGTGGCGCATGCCTATAATCCCAGTACTTAGGAGGCTGAGACAAAGGGATTGCAGGTTTGAAGCAAGCTGCAGCAACTTAGTGAGGTCCTCAACAACTTAGTGAGTCCCTTTTTCAAAATAAAAGCAAAACAGGGCTGGGGTGTAGCTCAGAGGTAGAATCAGAGGTTCAATCACCAGTACCCCCCCAATAAAAGGGAAGAAAGGGGAATGCCCCTGGAATTGTACTAGGGTATGGAGCAGATTCAGGATCCACCTAAAGATTTCTAAGGACACTGTACAAGAGGGCCATGTAACCCTCATGCTGAAATCCTTCATCAGAACCCATGTTTGGCAAAATGTTCAACATATAATTAGCATTCAGAGAAATGCAAATCAAAATTACATTGACATTCCATCTAACTCCAGTTAGAATAGCAATAATCAAGAATGCAAATGATAATAAATGCTAGCAAGGATGTGGGGAAATAGGAACTCTTACACACTGTTGATAGGATTATAGCTCTCCACTATAGAGATCTGTATGCTAGTCAAAAGACTAGCAATGGAACCACAATATAACCCAGCTCTACCACTTCTTGGTATCTTTCCAAAAGAAAAAGTTAGATACTATAGCAATACATGCATATCCATGTTTACTGCAGCACAATTCACAATGCCAAATTATGGAACCGACCTAGGTGTCTGTCAACAGATGACAACTGTTGACAACTGTCAACAGTTAAAGAAAATGTGGTATAGACACACAATGAAGTTTTACTCAGCCATAAAGAAGAACAAAATTATTAATTTGTAGGAAAATAGATGGAACTTGAGAACATTATGCTGAGTGAGATGGCCAGTCTCACAAAATCAAGTGTCTTATGTTCTCTATCATTATGTGGAAGCTAGAATGAAAATAGGGAAAAAAAGGGACTTTGGTTAAATGAGGAGAGCAACCAGTAGGGGGGGACTAGGGGAAGGTGGTGAGGAGGGGGGAAAAGAGGCTTGAGGAAGGAGAAAGTTCAAATAATGTTAGGTCCATGTAAGAAGGTATCACTACCAGTCTCACTAACATGTACAGGGACAGGGAGCAGGTTGGGATCCGGAGGGAAACACACCAAGTGTTGTGTGCATGCATGTTTGTATCACTTTGAATCTCACTATGATGTATAATTGCAATGCACCAATAAACGTATAAAAAATCCCATGTTTCACAAACCCCTGATTCCAAACCCAAATAAGAATGTGTCCTATTTTTAAAGGCTAAATATCTGTAACAATCCTGACCAGGAAGGAAGAAATTTGCTGTTAGATTCTTCCAGCCCATTTTCCCCTGCTTAACCCTCAGAAGGAAAGCCCAAGATTTTTGCTTGTTTTTTTGTTTGTTTGTTTGTTTGTTTGAAAGCTGCTATTGAGGCAGGACAGGGGACAGGGGACTTGGGATCAGAAAGGGTTAAAAGAGGCAATCTGGATTGATCTGTATTGCCTTCTGTGGACTACATTTTGAGGACAACCTGTGTAAATAAGAATAGGGGGGAGCCAGGCGTGGTGGCACACGCTTGTAATCCCAGTACTTGGGAGGCGGAGACCGGAGGATCTGGGTTCGCGGCTAGCCTCAGCTACTTAGTGAGGCCCTCTGCAATTTCGTGAGACCCGGTTTCAAAAAGAAGTATAAAAAAATAGGGCCAGGGGTGTAGCTTGGAGGTGAGCCTTATTTTTCTAGGCTAAATAATCTTAGTTCACTTAATTTTTCTTTTTAGCTTTAGTTTCTAATGGTGTATTTATTTTCAGAATTCTCCTTTAAACACTTTCCAAGTCTTCATCATCAATCATCAAAAAGCATTCACTAGTTGGGTACTTGGGAGGCTGAGACAGGAAGATCATATGTTCAAGACTGGCCTCAGCAACTTGGTGAGACTCTGTTTCCAAATAAAAAATAAAATGGGCTGGGGGTGTAGCTCAGAGGTAGAATGCCCCTGGGTTCAATCTCCAGCACTACACACAAAAAAAGCATTCACTGAGTGTCACCTGAGTAGGGTGCTGGGCCAGCTTCTGGCTCTTTCCAACTCTAGAGCCCCAAGTGGGCCAGAAGAATGCAGTCTGAGTGGAGTAAATGCTAGCCTGTGTTCCATACCTCAGTGCCAAAGAGGTTTCTCAGATCCACATTAGGAGTCTTCACTTCCCTGGGGCCCCATCCTGAGCCCTACCTAGCTGTCTGGTTCCAGCAGGAGACCTTCATTACAATTTCATCTTTCATCAGCAGTGGGGCCTTGAGAAGTAATACAGCACTCCTCTAATCAATTTTTTCACCTGTGAAAGGGGGGTTGAAATTCCTGCTGTGCCAGCCAGGCGTGGTGGTGCACGCTTGTAATCCCAGTACTTGGGAGGCTGAGACAGGAGGATCCGGGTTCGCGGCCAGCCTCAGCTACTTAGTGAGGCCCTCCGCAACTTAGTGAGACTCGGTTTCAAAATAAAGGATAAAAAATAGGACTGGGGGTGTAGCTTGGAGGGAGAATGCCCCTGGGTTTAATCCCCGGTACCGCAAAAAAAAAAAATTCCTGCTGTGCCTTCCTCAAAGTTTTAAAAAATGATTATCAGATATAACCATATGTATAAAAGAGGTGAGCGCCGGGCATGGTGGCGCACGCTTGTAATCCCAGTACTTTGGGAGGCGGAGACCGGAGGATCCCGGTTCGCGGCCAGCCTCAGCTCTCTCGCTGTCTGTCTGTCTGTCTGTCTCTCTCTCTCTCTCCTCTTAGTGAGACCCTCCGCAACTTCGTGAGACCCAGTTTCAAAATAAAGTATAAAAAATAGGGCCGGGAGCGTAGCGCGGAGGTAGAACTCCCCTGCGTTCAATCCCCGGTACCGCAAAAAAAAAAAAATAAATAAATAAAAGAGGTGAGGTTTTTTTGTTTGTTTGTTTTTTGGTACTGTGGATCAAGCCCAGGGGCATTTTACCTCTAAGCTACACCCCCCAGCCCTTTTTATTTTTTGTAGTTTGAAACAAGGTCTCTATAAGTTGCTGATGGTCTCACTAAGTTGCTGAGGCTGGCCTAGAACCTGCAATCCTCCTGTCTCAGCCTCCCAAGTACTGGCATTACAGGCGTGCACCACCATGCCCAGCTTAAAAGAGTTTTGAAAATATTAATGTCACACCATATAAAAAAATCAATGCAAAATGGAGCATAGACTTCAATGTAAAACTTAAAACTATAAAACCTCTAGAAGAGCCGGGCGTGGTGGTGCACACTTGTAATCCCAGTACTTGGGAGGCAGAGACCAGAGGATCCGGGTTCGCGGCCAGCCTCAGCTACTTAGTGAGGCCCTCCACAACTTCATGAGACCCGGTTTTAAAATAAAGTATAAAAAATAGGGCCGGGGGTGTAGCTCGGAGGTAAAACACCCCTGGGTTCAATCCCCGGTACCGCAAAAAAAAAAAAAAACTTATAAAGTATAGGAGAAAAATCTTTCTGACCTTTGGTTAGGCAAAGATTTCATAGATATTCATAAAACATATGATTTATAAGAGAGCATATGTATTAGATTTTATCAAAATTTGAAACTTTTACCCGTTGAAAAGTAGTTATGAAAATGGAAAGTCAGAGCCGGGCGTGGTGGCTCATGCTTGTAATCCCAGTACTTGGGAGGCGGAAACCAGAGGATCCGGGTTCGCGGCCAGCCTCAGCTACTTAGCGAGGCCCTCTGCAACTTAGCAAGACCCGGTTTCAAAATAAAGTATAAAAAATAGGGCTAGGGATGTAGCTCAGAGGTAAAACCCCTCTGGGTTCAATCCCCGGTACCGCAAAAAAAAAAAAAAAAGAAAATGGAAAGTCAGGCCATAGACTGGGGAAAATATTTGCAATGCAAATATTTTAGTCTGGCAAAAGAAAGACTGGTATCCATTATACGAGTGTGAGTTGACTCTTATAACTCAATGAGAAGAAAACAAACAATCCAATTTAAAATATGGGCAAAACACTTGAACAGACATCACACACACATGCACACATGATATGAATAGCAATTAAGCACATGAAAAATGCGCAATCTCTTTAATCACTTGAGAAATGCATGTTAAAACCACAATGAGATACCTCCTACATAACCACTAAAAAGGTTTTTCAAAATAACAATAATTAGTATTGGGGAGGATGTAGAGGAACTGGAAATCTCATACACTGCTGATGGGAATGCAAAATGGTACACTCACTTTAGAAAACAGCTTGGCAGCTTCTTGTGAAAAGTTAATCATACATCTACCACATCCCACTGAAATCTCAGTCCTAGGTATTTACTCAAGATAAATGAAAACATGCCGGGCATGGTGGCGCATGCTTGTAATCCCAGTACTCGGGAGGCTGAGACAGGAGGATTGCAGGTTTGTGGCCAGCCTTAGCTACTTAGTGAGGCCCTCCACAACTTAGTGAGACCCTGTTTCCAAATAAAGAATAAAAAATAGGGCTGGGGGTGTAGCTTGGAGGTAGAATGCCCCTGGGTTCAATCCCCAGTACCGCACAAACAAAAATCTAAAAAAAATGAAAAATTATGTTCATACAAAAATGGTTATAGCAGGGTTTTTTTCGTAATTGCTCAAGCCTGGCAACAACCCAAATATACACTGATTGGTTAATGAA
>PVJS01026514.1:0-26949 GCA_004027185.1 Glis glis
GTGTGTGTGTGTGTGTGTGTGTGTGTGTGTGTGAGAGAGAGAGAGAGAGAAAGAGAGAGTGATTGATTGGGGATTAAACCTCTGAGCTACACCCCCAGCCCTATTTTATATTTTATTTTGAAACAGGGTCTCACTAAGTTGCAGAGGGCTCAATAAGTTGCTGAGGCTGGCTGTGAACCTGTGATCCTCCTGTCTCAGCCTCCCAAGTACTGGGATTACAAAGCATGTGCCACCGCGCCCAGCCTGATTCATTTTTTAAAAATCTAATTAGGTCCTTCTAAAGGCAAAAACAGTTAAAACAGGGCTGCTCTAGGGACACAGAAAAGCTTCAATTCAGGTTCTGAGACTAAAGAGCCCGATTCAGGAAAGACTTTGACCTTAAGGAAACCAGGCAGGTGCAGCCAGGTAGAGCAGGACGAGGGAGCAGCCTTCGTCCACAGGAGCCGGGGCAGATGCAACCCTGCCTCTCGTCCTGGCCACCCTCACTCCTCGGCCCCAGCACAGAAACAAGAGATCAGACAGATGGTACCTACACTGTGGAAAAACGCTCCGAGAGCTTCTGGCAGAAAAGCAAGACCTAACAGATACCTCAAGGGGAGGAGGAAAGGCCTGAAACCAGCGTTAACTATTATTTTCCTCCCCAACAGAGAATAATAACAATTGTTCCACGTCCTGGAACAGAGACTGGAGGCAGAAGACAGAAAAGCTGTCTTCTGCCTCCAGTCAGAAAGAAAAGAACAGATTCAGCGAAGGTAGGAGGCGGACTGTGAGAGCCACATGAAATAATTATCACCCCAGCTTAGCGCTGAGCCAGATGGCAGCCACAGACAATGGAGACCACACAGGCGATATGAAATTTTGATGAAATGCCTTAATGGCTGTACGATGAAAGCCCATATTCCAGAAACAGACTAATAATAGACCAAATGTCAATGCTACACACACACACACACACACACACACACACGCACGCACACACACGCACACACACACTTTTAATTGTCTTCATTATTTACTCATCTGTATGTGTACATTTCTCAAAAACGTTAATAAGTGCTTTCCCTGATGGGAATGATGAGTTTATATAATGAATATTAACATTACATTTTTAAACCCTAAGCTGATATTCCAGGCTATTATATTAATTATATTTCCCTAAAAAAGGCCAGATAATACAGCTACTCACTCACTTGCCCCCAAACCATAGCTACAGTCACTAAATAAGACCCATACATGCCACTTCCTGGCATCCCAAAATGAGGAATTAAGCAAAGCTACAGCTTCTATAACAACCAACTCTTAGTCTTTAAGATGAGCAGATTAATTCACACAAGGGTATATACAGGGCCTTATGTTTGGCTTCTCTAAGCCAAACAAGACTGTCAGTCAGCTTTCCATCATTGTAACGAAACACCTGAGATAGTTAACCTATAAGGAGAAAAGGTTTACTTTGGCTCCCAGTTCTGGAGGGGATAGTTCATGCCTGAGTGACCTTTGTCCTTGGCCTGTGGTGAGGGAGTCCATCATGGCAGAAGCGTGTGGAAGAGCAAAACTGCGCGCCTCATGACCAAGGAGCAAAAGGGGGAAAAGTAGAGACCAGGCCCCACAATCCCCTTCAAGCAAATGTCTAGAGACCTCCCAGTGCGCCCCAGTTTCTGAAGTTTCCACCACCTCCCGCTAGCACCACTCTGGGGACTAAACCTTTAACACCTGGGCCTTTGGGATCATTTGAGATCCAAACGACAGCAAAGATGTTTCTGAATTGCTTCACATTTGCCCAAACACCTTCTTTTACCATCCAAAGTCAAAATAAGACCGCAGATCGCCAGCGATGTCTCCCTTCTATAAAAGGCTTGATGAAGTAAGTGGAATCCCCCAGAGAGGTTCTTTTTTAGGAATACACTGGTTGAGAAGGCACAGCCATTTGACAACTGGTATGAACCAAACTTCCAAGTTGAAGGAGCTAAAACTTGGCTTGATAACCCCAAAGGAGCATGAGCAGTTGGCAAGCACTCCCGATCCTAAAATAACTGGAAAAGAATGTAGGAGGTAGTGGCACTTTATAGGCCATGTGGAAGTCCCCTCTTAAGACACTGAATGGACTAAGGACCCTGAAACCAGCGGGTGTCTGTAGGCTTGTGATCTGCTCTACAGAGCTAGGGCCTGGGCAGTCTGGAGCTAGGACAGATCAAGCAGACTGTCAACAGCTGGGTTTTCCCAGATAGAGATGAGAGACAGCTGAGCGAGTTTGAAGATACTGTCACGAAAGAGGCTTAGCAGTAGCCTGTGCAGACTACACCAAGGAGGGGAAGGAAATAAAGACAGAAGGCTGGTAAGCAGGAAGAAAATAGTGCCGGGCGTGGAGGCGCACACCTGTAATCCCAGTACTTGGAGGATTTACAATCCCAGACAAGAGGATCGCAGGTTCTAGAATATCCTCAGCAACTTAGCAAGATCCTCAGCAATTTAGTGAGACCCTACTTCAAAATAAAGAATAATAAAAAGGGCTGGAATTGTAGCTCAGGGGTAGAATGCCCCTGGGTTCAATTCCTCAGTACCAAATAAATAAATAAAAAGTGAAGAGGTTTTGAGTACACAGGTGTAGTTGAAGCTGCGAGGTAAGATGTCAGATGGGGTCTTGAGTAAGACATCAAGATTTAATACTGCAACAGTGAAACCCTTCTAGGACATAACTAGAGCCAGTGTTAGGATATTAGGACATCAAAGAGAGTAGCTGAAGTAGAAGTGGAGGTCATGGAATTGGGAGGTTCCAGGACTTGCCAGGCCCTCTGGGTCAAGGCTGCATTCTCCTGGGATGATGGTGGGACTAGGGTGGGAAGGAAAGCAATAGGAGCTCAAGTCTGCACTGAGGGAAGAGCAGTAGAGGAGAGATCAGTGTAATAGTGGAAGGGTGTTGGATAGTTTAACCAAACAGTAAGACACGGAGATTTCTACGTGAACATTTCAGGCTAATGGTCTGGACAGGGCTGTGAGAAAGAGCAAAGTCCACTGGGGAAGGCAAAGAGGTAAAGGAAAGGATCAGGAAAGAGGTAAATGCTGGAGTGTTCACCCTGAAACAATTGTTCCAGAGGCCAGAGTGGAGAGGTCTGGGAGGAAGATGGGGAACTGGACCAGGAAGCCAAAGTGTTGAGCAATCTAACCAAAGGTCCTCCATCTTGGGTAGTAGCTAAGGCTGACAGGAGTTAGCTAGCTGCAGGGATGGCTTGACGTGATAGAAAACATTTCCATGTTACATTTAACAGTAAATAACTTGTGCTACTAAATCAGACCGAGACCATACAAATCCTGAATATTTTCTTCTGATAAAGGAGTTTGCGTTTTGAAACTAAACTGAACAAACATCCTCTCCTCAAACACACCCAGAAGACGGATGGGATGAATAATATTTCAAACATTAGGTCATTGGTCTATAAACAGTGAGCTATTTTTATTATAGTCACATCACCTGAAGCGAAACTAATTTTTTTAAAGCTTCAGAAAACAGCATTTTTCTCAGCCACAGTTTGGTATAGAGAGAAACCTTCCAGTTTTGCTTAAAAAATCCATTCCAAATGGACTTAAAACTTTTCATTCACTAAAATGAAATCTCCATTTTTAATTGTAATTTAAAGTAACTATAAATGCAACATCTAGACTTCCTTACATATTTTCAATGAACTTCCTTGAAGAATTATCCAAAAAAGTAGCTATAATTACTATTCGACAAGTGGAAAGAATTGTTCACCCACCCACTCAACAAGTACCTGTGTGCTTTGTGCATCTGCTGAGTACTGTGCTAAAAGTAATGTGGGAGACAAAAGGACTTATAAACCTAATCTTGCCGGGCGTGGTGGCGCACGCTTGTAATCCTAGTACTTTGGGAGGCAGAGACCGGAGGATCCGGGTTCGCGGCCAACCTCAGCACGCATGTGCGCGCGCACGATATCTCTCTTTCTCTCTCTCTCTCTCTCTCTACCTAGTGAGGCCCTCTGCAACTTCATGAGACCCGGTTTCAAAAATAAAGCATAAAAAAAAATAGGGCCGGGGGTGTAGCGCAGAGGTAGAGCGCCCCTGCGTTCAATCCCCGGTACCGCAAAAAAAAAAAAAAAAAAACCTAATCTTAATGAAAACCCCATCTTAAAATAGGGGAGGGAAAAGTAGGGCTTGTGGGCTAAACTGGTCCTGCCACCTGTTTTTTTTTCGTTTGTTTGTTTGTTTGTTGTTTTTCCTTTTTCTTTTTGTGGTACTAGGGATTGAATTCTGGGGCACTCTACTTCCAAGCTACACCCCCAGCCCTTTTTAGGTTTTTGTTTTGAAATAGCATCTCACTACATTGCTGATAGTCTCGCTACATTGCTGAGGCTGTTCTCGAACCTGTGATCCGCCTGTCTCCACCTCCCAAGTACTGGGATTACAGGCATATGCCACCACACTCGGTTGCTACCTGTTTTTTAATAAATAAAGTTTTATTGGAACACAGCCTCCCAACCATTTACAATGAGATTTCTTACTATAATGGGCAAGAGAGAGTTGAGTAGTCCTACCAGAGACCCATGGCCCATAAGACCTAAACTACTTACTATTTTGTCCTCTACAATTAAAAGGCTTGCCAACTGCTATCATTAACAAATTATCAAGTTCTTTCACTTTTCACTCAATGTCATTAGTGTCAACCCTAGTACAGTTTGAGCATCCCTAACCCAGAAACTTGAAATCCAAAATCCCAAAGTTTTAGAGCACCAACATGATGCCATGAGTGGAAAATTCCATGTGACAGGTCACAGTCAGAACACAAAAAAAATTTTTTTAATTATTGTATAAAAGGCTGTGTGTGTCAGGTGTATATGAAACATAAATGAATTTAGTGTTTAGATTTGAGTCCCAGCCCCAAGATACCTCATTATGTATATGCAAATATTCCCAAAACCAAAATGCAAAACAGTTCTGGTTTCAAGCATTTCAGATAGAGGGTACTCAACCTGTACTTGGATAGATACAAATATACGCAAAACATAGCATGCCTTGGAAGATCTTTCAAATGTAGAACAAAACTCAAAGTAAAACACGGGCTTGGGCTCCTGGTGACTATTTAGCAGGGCCTGCAGGAAGCCCAGTATGGACAGATGGAACCAGAGAAGACCCCCAAGCCAGCTCACACTTTCTTTAGGAAAAGTGACTTGGTGCCTTCCTGGCATTCAGTGGGAGAGGATTTCTCTGTCCCTCCCCAGCCAGCCAAAGTGAGAGACGGGAGGATGCTCTCCCTGGGACAACGGACTATGTTCCCAACTGCTGCACATTGGAAAACAGCAGTCACTCATGGGAGCGGCAGCAGGCTAGGATCCTACCCTAACCTCAGTGTAGTCCTGTGTCCATGAGGGAATCCTCCTTGCGCTGGGATTGGTGAGAAGATCTAGCCCAGAGTCTGCGGACTTCTGGCTGTGTGACCGACCATGCGGGAAAAGAGTACTTTCTAGAACTAATCCTCTTGCTGACTTAAACCTTAAGAAAAGATGTGCTGGGCATGGTGCCTGTAATTCCAATACTTGGGAGGCTGAGACAGGACGATTGCAGGTTTGAGGACAGCCTCAGCAACTTAGTGAGACTTGCAGCAACCTAACAAGACCCTGTTACAAAACAAAAAAATTAAATAGGGCTGGGGGTGTAGCTCAGAGGTAGAATGAACCTGGGTTCAATCCCCAGCACCAAAAAAAAGAAGAAAAAGAAAAGATGTGAATGGGCTGCTTCTTCCTGGCCTATGAAGCAATGTTGTATTCGATTCTACAAGACAGAGCCTTAGGCTGAGGTATAGCTCAGTGGAAGAGCACGTGTCTAGTATGAGGAAGGGCCGGGGTTCACTCTCCAGCACTCGCAAAATAAATCAATAATAAAAAGATGAAGTCTTAACACACAGGAAAGATAAAGGAAGATTGGATAATAAGAAAAACAAATCTTGGATTTCTCAACAGATGAACCAAAAGCTGAAACAGACAAATGTCAGTGCATTTGAAGATGCCCTTCTGGAATTTCCTCATATCTGTGGAATAAATTTCAAGAATTACATAAAAACAGTACAAACATAAAACCTCAACCTCAAGATTGTGGGGTGGGGAAAAGAAAACACCACAAAAGATAAAATTGAAGAATGAAGAGACAACTCATAGGGAACAATCTCAAAGCCCAGGGGAAGGAGCTTATTCCAAATTTTGGAGCTAGTGATAGGTTGGGGGGAAAAAAGAAGGAAAAAAATGGGTCAGTCAGGGCTGAGTAGCTCAGTGGCAGGGTGCTTGCAAGCATATGCAAAAGGCCCTGGGTTTGAGTCCCAGCACTGCCAAAAACAATGTGGTTGTTGTTGTTGTTGTTGTTGTTGTTGTTTGTAAGTCAGGCATTCAAGCTAAGAGCATAGGTTAAGCTATGAGCAAGTGCAAAACAGAGAAGGCTGAGGAGCTCAGGCACCAGCCAGCTACTAGAGAGCTTGGTATATAAAAAAAATTGCCAACGCTCTTGCCTGCTGCAACTTCATGAGAGGCAAAAAGGATGCAGGAAATGCACTGGTTGCTCAAATAATAATAATAATAATAATAATAATAATAATAAAAACAACAAGAAATGGGGTGGGTACAAAGAATAGAAAAACCAAAAACAATATGGGGTCCGTGCATCTTGGCCAGCCTTCTTCAAAACATCTGCAGGCTCCATGTGCTCAATTTACTGAAACAATTTTCCTGCTTATGCTAAATGTGTCAAGAAATTGGTAGAAGTTGAAAAAATAAGCACAGACTTGGGGAACTAATTATCTAATCTTTTCAGTCTTTTTAAAAGGAGATTATCTCAGGAAAGAAAATGAAGTGGAGCTTTCTGTTATTTGTATAAGATTTCTATGTACACATACAGGGGATATGACAGGACTTTTAATAATTCTATAGACCTAGAGTATAAACTCCATTTTTCTCATTTTGCTACAGCAGAGCCAACATGCTTCTTATACTTTAACTTGGTTTAATATACTTATTTTAGCATTTTGTTTTGTTTTTTGGAGTTGTTTTGGTACTGGGGATTGTACCCAGGGGCATTCTACCTCCAAGCTGCACCCCCAGTCCTTTTTATTTCTTGTTTTGAAACAGGGTCTCACTAGGTTGCTGAGAGTCTCACTACATTGCTGAGGCTGGCCTTGAACCTGCAATCCTCCTGTCTCACCATCCTAATTACTGGAATTACATGGTATTGTGTTTTTAAGACTGCTATTTGTTTATAATGGATTAGTCATAAGTGGTAGTTGTCTCATGATATCATCTTTACAAACAACTCTAACTACTGTAATATTATAAATGTAATTATTAAATCTTTATTGGGAGGCAGTAGAGTTAATATTTCACAGTCATACTGCAAAAGCCATTAATTTTTACATACCTCCAAATAGTGTTTCAATTTTTAAAGAAAAGAAAATATAACAAGTCCTACATAGAAGTATGTATTCAATCCTGTAGAGATAACTGCTTGTGGAGAAAGGAAAGATTTGAGAAAAAAAAATCCCTTTTTTTTCATTTTGTTGGAGTTAATCAGGCTGAAAATAGGAGGCAGGGAGGCGCGTAAATTCAGTGCACTGCAGGTTCACTCTGGAGGCCTCTGGAGATTTCGGTGGTGCCCTAAAATAGAGCTGGGTAAATAGAGGTTGGGTGAATACTGCCCTCTGGTGGCCAGGAAGTGCTATCCCTCACCAGGGCTTTCTCCCAAATTACCTAAATGTACTTTGTGTTCCAGAACTTTCCCAACTTCTTTTCCTTCAGAACTTTATTTCAGTAACATAATTTCTGAGAAAATAGATGGCAATGCAGTAGAGTTTAGCCCTCCCACATAAGTGGTGTTGACTTTATAAAAACATAGCCAGGAAAGAGTCGCGGGTGGTCAATCCAGGCAGGGATAATACCTGTCACGCAGGCAGAATCTGTAGTGGAGCAGCTCCTTCTCCCATAGGATGAAGTGCTTGTGGACTGAGTGTCTGTGTCCTCCACACAAACATGTGCTCAAACCCTAACCCTCAATATGATGGTATTGAGGTAGGATAGAAGAAATAAAATATTAGGTAGGAAGGAGACAAATTGGGAAGGAAAGAAAAATATAGTTTTAAAATCTAAAAAATTTCATAATCCTTAGCTTCACTTTACAGAGCTTGTTAGCTCATAGACAAGGGCCCCCAATAAGCCACACTTTTAATCATAATTGCTAACTTCATACCTGAAATTCCTGAGACGATTAGATCCCAAAAGAGAAAGTTTCACCTTTTGTCAGAGCCTGGGAGGAAGATCCCAGAGGAAGTCACACATTAACCCCGCACCCCAGCTTCATGCCCCAGCTCCCTGGGATTCTTATCCCGAAGGAATGTCCACCTTTTGTCAGCCTGAAAATTCAAAGAAAAGAGACCGCCATCCCATGTTGCCATGTGCCCCAGCCACCCCCTTTCTAGGTGCCCTATAAGAAGAGGACTGTAAAGGTCCCAGGGCTGCTCTCACACTCTAGACATGGCCCACATTTTACCCCTGAACGTGTATCTCCATTTTTCTTGAATAAAATCTCTGTCTTTGTCTCTGACTGGCTTGTGCTGAAATCTTTTCGCCACAGAAGCCAAGAATCCCACAGAATTATCGTGTTTTCCTGTGACGTAATTAGGAGGTAAGGCTTTTGGAGGTGATTTAGGTCTTAAAAAAGACCTCACAGACCTCATGAATGGAATTAGCAAACTAATAAGGGGCCCTAGAGAGCTCTCTACCCCTCTTTGGGCCATGTGAGGACACAGTGAGACGGCACCATGCAGGAGCCAGGAAGTTGGCGCTCACCAGACTCCAAACCTTCCAGCACCTTCATCTTGGACTCCCATCCTTCAGTCTGTGAGAAATAAATGTGTTGCTTAAGCCTCCCAGTCTATGGCGCTCTATCACAGCAGCCCAAACTAAGATGCACATCTACATGTCTTCTCTTCAGTGTTCCTCCAGGTCTCTCTCTACAAGGCTTAGTTTTCTGATACTGCCTAGACCTCTCTGTACACATTTCATTAGTCTGTCATATCTAAAGCCCCCCTCCCCTCACACACACACACACACACACACACACACACACACACACACAAAACAATACCAATATATTTTACCCATTATGGAGGGTAAAAAAGGTAAGATGGGATACCCATGGACTAACTGGGCTTCATTTCCCAGTGAACTGATATGAGTAGCCAATTTTCTCCCTCTTTATCGCCCTCTATTTCATATACATAATTATGGCCCATGCATACATCCTACTGTTGAAGCTCAAAAAAGGAGACCCAAAGTACACTGCTTTGGTATACTGAGTACTCTGAACTACAGAAGATTGGAGGGTCCCAGAACCAAGATCCCTCTGACCTTCTCCTGCCCTCCAGTCTCTCCTCCCTCTTCCCTAAAACACACAGAGCAGGGCTTTCTCTGTTGTTTCCCATCTGCCTAAAAACAGATCTTCCAAAAAGGAACGCAGTTGTCATGAGTCTTGCTGTGCTCTGGATCTCGATGGCTCCCAGATGCCCACTGGCAACCTTTAAGAGGCGCAGCCTAGTGGGTGATCTAAGGTCACTGGGGGTGTGCCCTCGAAGGGGATTGTGGGAAGCCAGTCTCTTACTCATTCCCTTTCACTTCCAGCGGGGACATGAGAGATCTGCCTCACCACAGGCCCAAAAGCAGTGGGACAACTCATCATGGATGAAACCTCCCAAACTGAGAGCCAAAATAAATCTTTGCTCTTTTTAAGTTGATTTTGTCAGGTATTTTCTTACAGTAATGAGGCAGGGCAGAGGACCTGGGAACAGGAAGGGCTAAAAGAGGCCTTCTTTACAAAGAACAAAAACAGGAAAGGTTAAGAAGATATAAAGGTAACAATGACCAGGCAAGGACTATGGGAATCAAAACAACTTCAACCCCTCCTGTGGGCTGCATTCTGAGGACAACCTGCGTAAACCAGGATGGGGGGAGGCGAACAGACAAGTGACGCCAGGAACCTGACCCATGAGTTAATGATTCAAATTAAGGACTGAAACTGGTCAAAAGACATTGGGTCCCCAAGACCCAATTCTAACCAATCATAAAAGAGCAGATGGGGGGGGAACCTCAATAAAGTATAAAAATCTCACCTCCCGAGAACTTCAATGGTTCCTCTCTTTGGGTGACTCCTCCCTGCTGTGTGGGGGGGAGCTATTTTTTTTCTATCTTTCCATGGCTTATAAATAAACTTTCATATTTCTATACCTTACATGGGTCCTTGGACTTCATTCGTCCAAATTCACTGGACAAGAACCCAATGATCACCCTGTATCATTTTGGTGCCCCAGATGGGACAATGAGTCAAGGGAATTGGTAAAGAAGGAATTTGGTTACAGTAACAGCTGACTAACACAAATCCCCCCCAGGAAGCTCATCAGCCAGGGAAGATGGCCTTCATCACAAGAGCAGCATGGAAGTCGACAGCTTGACCAGTCACACTTTGTCACAAGCTCTCATCTGTTCTTCTGAGGGCCATTCGTCTTTGAAGCATCTACTCTTCCCCAAGCTGCCTCCATCCCCTGTACTCACAGTCCCCTAAGAAGAGTATATCTAAGCCTCGAGACCTCACTGGTATTTGGAACTTGCTTTTCTGTCCTGTGCTGCCCCCCATGCATGTAATAAATGTGTGTCTTTTGTTAATCTTTGTACTGTCAGTTTATTTCATAGACTTGATCATTGAACCTTCTGAGGGTAGAGAGTTTTTTCTCCCCAACCCCACATATCCAGGCTATTCAAACTGTTTTCCTTCCCTTCTCACTCTTCCATTTTTGGATGTGTCAGCCCCATCACAGGCCTTGGGGAGCTATGCATTCATGGTAAGCCTGAAAGCACAGTGCCAACCTGTTCTTCAGGAGGCATTTTGGTACAAACATGAACAGCTGAGGACTGCCCTAGTTTCCATAGGACATCTCCCAGTAAATATCTCACAGGCTCAATGGCTTCCCCTTGTTGACACGGCAGGCCGCCCAGGACACACAGACAGAAGATTAAAGAGCATTACCAGGCTTTCATCTCTTAATTGGTCTCCTTCTTTGGCATTCTTTTGGAAGACAATAGTGGGGAGTGAGTGAGGCTTCAGTTTCCTTCCACTTCATGCAAACATGAGTCAACTCTAGCCAGAAGGGGAAGGACTTCACTCAAATATGTGGCCTAGCAGCCTCATTCCCAGAGGCCGGCAGGGGTCACAGAAACTCCATCCCCGGTTACTACAAGTTCACCCGGGCCTTGTACAGGATGTTTACTGAGTCTCTGCTATGCAGAATGGAATAATGTCAAATTCCATGGAAAATCTAAACCAAATGATCCTCAAGAGAGGTGAAACTTTTTCTTCTTATCTAACAAATTCTGGGGGAAATTGCCCATATGATAGATGATTAGAAACTTACAGAAAACATGTTGAAGTTTTCAGTATTACTGCTTCTACACGGTAATTTATAAATACCTAAAGGAGGGAGATAGACTTTATCATTGTTAGATCTTAGAAAGTGTAAATCACTCTATGTAAGGTAAGACAAGGCTGTTCACTTAAAGACACAAAGAAAAGTTAAATGGGTAGTGATGGGCAAACAATATGTAGTAACAAGCATGAAGCTTCCATCTGAACTCTTGCTTTCTAATTCCAGCTCAGTCACTCTCTTGATTTTACAAAACGTCTAAGCTTCCCTTGATTTCTCCTTCTATTTATTTCAATCACAGTACTTGGGAGGTTGAGACAGGAGGCTCGCAGGTTTGAGACCAGCATCAGCAACTTTGTGAGGCCCTTAGCAACTTAATGAGACAGTTTCAAAATTAAAAAAAAAAAAATAAGGCTAAGGATGTAGCTCAGAGATAGAATGCTCTTGGGTTCAATTCCCAGTGCTGCAAAAAAAGAAAAAAGAAAGAAAGATACTATTACAAGAATGAAAAAAAATCAAACAATTGGGAGAAATATTTGCATAACATATCTGACAAAGTACTTATATCTAGAATATAGAACTCTAAAAACAACCCAACTTAAACGATGGGCAAATAAATTGAACAGTCACTTAACTGAAGATACATGAGATTAAAGGCAAATAAACACTCCAAAAAATGTACTCAACATCATAAGTATAAGAAAGATAAGAAAGACTCCATTTTTTATGTTGACCTCTGACAGCTTTCAAGGTCCCCACCCTCCCCTTTCCTCTCTGGGCCACATCTGAGCAATCTGATAAGAAAGCCCATATACACCATCTGTCCCTTGGTACCCATGGAAATTTCAAACCAGCCAGCCTGACTGGCAATAAAAAAGGGCACCCCATCTAGGCTCTATCCCTTATTCACAATAAAAATCCTAAACCACCACCCACTCCTCACCTACTTACTCCAGACAAAACCTAGCCCTTCTCCTTGGTGAATCTTTTGTGAGTGTTGGCAAATCTACTTAATAGCACATGACTAGTACCAGTGTGTCATTCATTATGAACATCCAGAAATTCCTGGAGAAGGAAAGGACTGTTGTCTCGTGTCTAGCAGAAGATGCTAGGTGCTCAAATGAAACAATCATTAGAAAAATGCAGGCTAAAGCTACTATTTGGTACTTCTGCACAACTATCAAAATATCACAACTACATACTCATACTACATTTAAGAATGTCTGAGGATAGAGCTCAGAGGTAGAGAGCTTGCATAGCATGTGCAAGGCCCTGTGTTTGATATTCCCAGCACTGCAAAAAAAAAAAGTCTAAAATTTTAAGAACTTACAACAGAAAGTATTCACTAGAGTGAAGAATTGGCGCTCTCTCTCTCTCTCTCTCTCTCTCTCTCTCTCCTCTTATACATTGCAGGTAGAAATGCAAAATGGTGCAGCTCATGTGGAAAATTTTATCAATTTCCTGTAAAGTTAAATATATCCCTAAAATAAACCCCATCAACCCCACTTCTCAGTATTTTACTCAAGTGAAATAAAAAGTCATCCATGCACGGATGTACACAGTAGCTTTATAACTCCCCCAATCTGTAAACAAACCAATCTCCTCCCAGTGGGAATGAACAATTGGTGGTACACTGATACAGGAGTACTATGCAGTTATACAAAGGCATGAAGTACTGATATAAACAACGTGGATGAGTCTCAAACGCATCACGCTACATGAAGGAAGCCAGGTCCAAACGGCCACAAACAGCAAAATTCCAATCAGATGACATTCTCAAAAAGACAAAACCATAAATACCTAGAAGGATCCGCTGCCGGTAGAAAGGGTTGCCTACAAAAGGGTGCAGAAGGAAATTTGGAGAAGCCACAAAACTGTGCTACATCTCAATTGTGGGGACAGTTACACAACTGTATGCACTTGTGAGAACTCAAAACACTGAAAAGGGTAAATTTTACTCTAAATTACCCCTATAAAAAAAGATGAGTCAATGGTATGAAACATCCATCAGAAATGCTGCTATTACCTGATCCAATATTCAAAAAAGTATAGGAGAATGATTCTTAAACTTTACTGAACATTAATAAGCACTAGGACCATTTGTTTGGGAGTGTTTTGCTGTTGTTTTTTTGGTGCTGGGGATTGGACCCACGGACTCAGGTCTTATTGCTGAGCTACACCACCAAGTACAGGGACTTTTGTTAACACTTTAGAGTCCCACATCTGCCTTCATTCCTGACTCCAGAGTGGGAGCTGAAATCGACAGGATGATAAGCATTTAGATAATTCAGATGCAGGTGGTCCAAAGACTACAGTCTGAGTTGTTGTGCAGCTTTGTCATGGCAAAAGCTGATGAAAACACACTATGTGTTCATTGGTTTCTCAATCCTTTCAGAGGTTCAGCAGCTCTAGCCTTGCAGCATAGGATCTGCAGCTCCTGGAACTGCTACTCCCTCCCTACTGCCTCTGGACTAGCGAGATACCTGAGAACTATCAGTCTGGGGCTCAAAAGTAGACAGTAAATATTTGTAAAGTTGGATAACACGTGGAACTAGTCTGTTTTCTTTGTTAACATGACACAATATTTTTTAACATGCTTTTATTGATGCATTGGAGTCTCACATCACAATGAATATCTATTTGATGTTAACATACATGCACACAGCTCTTTGTGTCCCCCCCCGCCTCCCCCCACCCATATGAAATACCAAGAATGATGTTGGTATATTTTCACAAGTACATATTGTTTATGATAGTAATTCCACTGATTCGCTTCTTTCTTGCCCTTCCCCTTCCCTTGTACCACTTCCCTTGCCCCGCTGAGGGTTCTCCATTATCAACAATATTTTCATATAAAAGGTGTTCAAAGCCGGGCATGGTGGCACACACCTGTAATCCCAGTACTTGGGAGGCTGAGACAGAAGGAGCACAGGTTTGAGGCCAGCCTCAGCAATTTAGCAAGGCCCTTCCACAACTTAGCAAGACCCTGTTTCAAAATAAAAAATAAAATAGGGCGGGGGTGTGGCTTGGACGTAGAATGCCTCTGGGTTCAGCCTCCAGTTCAAAAAAAAAGGTGCTCAATAAGTACTTGTTTTCTGAAATTGTGTGCATTGCAAAAAGAAAGGATAAAACAAACAAACAAACAATGGATACTGGCCTCCACAAGACAGTACCTAGTATGTTGCAAAGACAATAACAGCTGTGTACAGAGGACCAGAGGGCTCTATCACTGGAGGTATTGGACATAATAAATCTGATCAAATATCAAATGCAATTTAAGGTCTTTTCCACATTTCCAGTCCTAAGAGAACTATAGATTTCAAATAATCATATTTCAGGTCATGAACAGTTTTACTAAGCTGGAAAGACAAGAAAGAAATTAAATTTGTAGATGAACAAAGATCAATCTGACAACAAACGTGAATCATAGGACGTTTGAACCATTTGTGTTTAAAACAAATTTCAAACAGAAAAAAAACTCTGTTTTCTAATATTGATCGATCGTTCTGTTTGTAACCTAGACTAGAACATTTATTTTTAAAGAAACACTATGGTAAATTCCTGTGGAACTGGTCTAACTGTAGGGGGCGAGCAGGGAGGCAGGCAGAAGGCTCTGAGAATCCCTGAAAGCCAAACACTTGGTGAAGCCTAGCCCATCCTCATCTCCCAAGTCTCACCAAGGGAGAGCACTGCTCTTCAGGGCCCCACCTGGAAACCCTCTTCAAAAGTAAGGTTACAAAGATAAATGCACAGTCTTCAAGTCAGACACGCAAGCAGTCTAGCTCATTTCCACTATAAGATTTTCAGCAAGTTCAATAAATTTATCTACATTATGAAATAAACTTAAGACTCAGCTATTCTGTATGTTTGTCTGATTTTTTTTCCACTAATACATCCCAAACCCCTAGGAAAGTCACCGAGACACACTCAATGGGTACTCAAAGATTGCTGAATGAATGAAAATCTGAACAAAATGTAGCTTGTAAATAAAAATGTACAATATATTCTCTGTTTAATTCTGATTTCAGATACAGGTAAAAACCGAATGTCAAATATTCACTTTCTAAGCCAGGCGTGGTGGCACACACTTGTAATACCAGTACTTGGGAGGTTGAGACCCAAAGATCCCGGTTTGCGGCCAGCCTCAGCTACTTAGTAAAGCCCTTCGCAACTTAGTGAGACCCTATTTCAAAATTAAGAATAAAAAAATAGGGCTGGGGGTGTAGCCCGGAGGTAGAATGCTGCTGGGTTCAATCCCCAGTACTGCAAAAAAAAAAAATATTCACTTTCTAGGAGAATAAATATAATTTTTTAAAAAAACATTAAGTAAATGAAACTATAAATAATCAAAAGTATGAGGCTGGGCGTGATGATATGCACACACCTGTAATCGCAGTACCTGGAAAACTAAGACAGGAGGCTTGCAGATTCAAGGCCAGCCTCAGCAACTCAGTGAGAACCTGTTTCAAAATAAATTTTTTTGTGTGGTACTGGAGATTGAACCCAGGGGCATTCTACCTCCGAGCTACACCCCCAGCCATATTTTTTTGTTCTTTATTTTGAAATAGGGTCTCACTAAGTTGCAGAGGGCCTCACTAATTAGCTAAGGCTGGCAGCAAACCTGGGATCCTTGGGTCTCAACCTCCCAAGTACTGGAATTACAAGGGTGTGCCACCATGCCTGGCTAAAATAAAAAAAAAAATTTTCAAGGGCTAAAGGTCTAGCTCGAAGGTAAAATGCCACTGGCAATCCCCAGTACCAAATAAATACATAAAGTATTAAACTTTTGTTGAGGATTTTCTATGGTTCATCTCTGGGCAAAGGTCCTGTCATCGCTTCAGATACGCCAGTCTTTATTAGTGTTTCATGCATATATAACTAGCTACGTCTTTTTAGAATTGCAACTGTGAAGAACTACAAATGGAAGGTGAGTGGGCTCACTCCATACCATAAATAAGGTCGTAAAAAGCTTTTTCTAAAAAAGAAAGGTAAGTTGTTCTATCTGGAGTACAAAAACATCAGGATTTGACCCAAAAGTAAAACTTCACAGCTTTCATATTAAAAGTTTCAATTATAGACTTAAAAGTTGTAATTCCAAATTACAATTTTAAACATTTGCTAGATAAAAAGTTCTGTCAGAAAGCTTTAAGCACAAGCATCAAAGAAGTGCCAGCTTTTTGCAGAAAGGTATTATGTTAAATTAGCACTGCATAATTTTTTTTCATTTAAAAAACAATGAGAGGGGGTTGTCCTCCCCCTATCTACCTCGCACCCCTCTAGGTGGCTAAATGCTTTGTTAATAATGCAGTGCGCCTCATCTTTGTTATCCAGTGAAAGGAGGCTAGGATTTCACATTCACATTCAATTGCTAGCTGCCTTGGAATGCATTAAATACGGAATGTTTTATCCCAAGCACAACAACTCTAATCTTCAGGTGTGGATTGATACAAAGAGGGAGACATTCACAGAATTCAAAAGAGAATCAAACCTAACAAATTCTTGCTCCCCACCCTGGTGTTGCATTACCTGCTACAACACTTAGAAAGGTTCATTTTTTCCAGCAGCTAGAGACATTTAGAAGGTATTCATATCAATGCAAAGACTCCAGCTTAGGGTATTTGGTGTCCTTGTACCTAACTTATATACAAAACGTCAAGCTCTCAAAAATCCTTTTTTTTTTTTTTTTTGCAGTACTGGGGATTGAACCCAGGGGCATTCTACCTCCAAGCTACACTCCCAGCCCTATTTTTTATTCTTTATTTTGAAACAGGGTCTCACTAAGTTGCAGAGGGCCTCACTGAGTAGCTGAGGCTGGCCGCGAACCTGCAATCCTCCTGTCTGAAGAATCTTTTTTGTTAGCTGTAATTACATTAATAATCATAGAGACTGATGAGCAGGAACAGCCAGTGTTAATTTCAGTAAGTCAGCCCAATATTCAATCTGAAGAAAGGCACACCCTTAAATATTAATATGCTATATTTGATGACATAATTTCATTTCTTTCATTCAAGAAATATTTACAGAGTGTCCACCACACTCCAGGCAAGATGCAGAGGATATTTTCAGCAAGAAAAGACTGCATCTAACATCATATATATATATGATGCTATATATATACATATTTATTCACCAGTAACTTGATTTTGCATAATGGAGCCACTTGCAAATATATGCAGTTTTAGTTAACATTTACAAAATTTCCCCACACATCTTACTTATTACTTTGCAGTCTTCTAGGTTAAGAAGCACTGTATGTGCGTGTGTGCAGGCAGGTGTGCATATGTGTGTGAGCGTGTGTTTTAAAGGAGAAGAAATTTATGAACAGGAATGCCAATTTATAATATATTCTTCAATTTTGTTTACAACTCTCATGTCTTGTTGATCAACTTGTTCAACTAAGTTAATAACTGTCATTCTTTGTTCAAAAATAGCATTCCCGCAGTGAATGGCTGGGTAACATTTCCATACAGAGCTCTCTCTGAAAGTTCACCCACCACCCTGATTTTGCCTATTCCAACAAAGATGTCTTAGGATTTGTTTTGTTGGTTCAGAATTCCACCAATACCATAGGACTGAAAATATTTTCCAAAAGACTGTGCTGTTTCTTGTTGGAATTTTTTTTAAAAAAAATGCTAAAATGAGGAAGGTAAAAGAATATAGTAATTTAAAAAAAACTGGGGGGAGGCGGGGGGGGGGGAAGGACACCAAGAGCTGTGTGCATGTATGTTAACACCAAACTGATACTCATTGTGATGTGAGACTACAATGCAACAATAAAAACATAAAAATAAATAAAAATAAAAAACTCAACTTTCTAAATGAGTTTATTTAGATATTATTTTATGTAAACAAACACTTGTCTTATAATCATGGAGCATTCTTAAATTCTGTTTACAAAAGATTTTATAACTGAAGGGAAATACAGGGTACAAATAGGTCTGAATAGTCTTATATTATCATTTTACCTGATGGAAAGGCAAAATTATAAATAACAGGGCCAGGGAGTTGAAACTGACTCTGAAACAAGATACTACAAACTACTTGCTGTTGCTGGCAAATTTAAGCCAGTAATTTCAGTAAATTATAACTTGTATTTTCTTTAAAGACTGAATCCTAGTATTTCATTACTTAAATCAGAATATAGTTCAAATGAATATTTTTCATATCCTCTGAGCAGGTTTTCTCTGCCTTTCAAAAACTGGGCTAGTACCCAAGTAAGAAAACCCACACATGTGGTTTGAGATGCCATCATATTTGGGGAAGGCCAATATACCAAGAATAAAACTTAAGAATTTGGCCCTTCGATTGAGTTGCATTCTTCCCTTGTATTTCACTTTCTGTTCTGAGTTTGCCAACACACATATACACAGAAGCACTCTGACCTCTGCTGCCAGAAATTGGAACTTTTTCCAGAAGTGTTTTCACTCCAGTTATATTTTTCTATACATTCACAGCATCCATAACAATGTTTCTGAAAATGTGATCTATGACAATTTCCTTGATGGCCAACAAATGCTAGGAAATGACTTTAGCACTGTGTTTTCATCTGATAATAATCTTTCTAAACTTTGTATAAATTATCAGGGCAAAAGCAAGTCTTTTGCAATGCTAATTCAAATTGGAAGATATTTTATAGAATGAGTGTTTCTTAATGTATGGTCAGTCAGAAACACTGATCCACAACATTGTTAATTCAGGAAGAAAGGAAGGAAGGAAGGATGGAAGGAAGGGAGGGAGGGAGGGAGGGAGGGAAGGAAGGAAGGAAATTTTAATGCCAAATAAACTGCTAAAGATTCCAGAAAAAGCTTTTAGAGCATTAAAACAAAATGGGTCATAACAGTCACAAGATTATGAGTAGCTATGATTTCCTATTTCCTTTTCAGCATTTTCTGGATTTTGTTCAATGGGTATGTATTTCCTTTCTAATAAGAAAAAGTTACCTTTCAAATTTCAGTTTATATCGGAACTTAGTACACAATAAAGGCAGAGCATCGTTTATGGACACACAGGAGAGCAAGCCACAGATAACCTAGTTAGATGTGGCTTAAACATAATGATTGACCGGGGAGGAGGGGGGTAAAGGAGATTGAACCCAGGGAATTCTACCTTCAAGCTACACCCTCAACCCTTTTTTTAAATTTTTTTGTTTTGAAACAAGGTCTCTCCAGGTTGCTGAGAGTTGAATTGCTGAGGCTGGTCTCAAACCTGCGATCCTCCTGTCTCAGCCTCCCAAGTACTGACTGATTTTGCTCCAAGCAGCAAGAAATTAACAGCAGTAAACCAGCCCCAAAACGTCAACAGGTCCCAGGTTCTTCCTCTCCATGAAAGTTGGCCCCCTTAGTGTATCCATACCATACCATATCGATAGCATATTGGCCTCAGCATCACAGGGCTGCTGCTGAGCATCTACCACTTCACAGCCTCATTCAAGTAGGAAAAGAGGAGGTGGGTAAGACCAAAGGGTTATGCCAGCAGTTGGTCCTTCTTTGCAGGCAACTGTTCTCCTGGAAGTTATAACCATTAGTCTTCTGTGCCACACAGCCACGCCCAGCAGCAAGGGCTTCTGTGAAGACAACTGGATTTACAAACATTCTCACAAATGTCAGGGTTCAAGGAATCACGTCCATTGACATTATGTACATATGTGAGAATACCAATATCAATATCAATATCCTCTATGGGGAGGGAGCCGAGGGAAACGCCACCAAGTGCTGTGTGCATGCATGTCACTATCACTATGAACTACATTATGATGTGAGACTATAATGCACCAATAAAGGTATAAAAATACAAATATAAAAATAAATAAAAATAATTAAATAAATATCATTTCACACACACCCCAAAAAAAGTAAACAGAAGAGAATGGGTATCAGGTGTACAGTTTGTAATCTCTGCCATAGGTAGATCATGTTCAAATAGAAAGTGATTTCACATGGTTAACTATATGAGGGAAAAATCAGCATTAGCTCCATATAGCTTATGCCTTCTCCTTAAGTTAATTCCAGGTGGACTGATGATTTCAAAGCATCAGAGATGAATCCATAAACTAATCTAAAGAAACTAGAGGAGATTTTATTTTATACTCTAAGAATAAGAAAGGTCTTTGTGAAACAAAGCCAAAAATCATGAGAGAAAAGATTAATAAACTTAAGTGGATGAAATTTATGAAGTTTCTCCATAGATTAAGAAAACACAAACCAACACACATAAACACAGCTCACAGGCATTAGGAAAAGAGCCAGTTTCCATAATAATGCTTCTACCAAGGAAGGAAAGGGATCTAAAGAGTTAACAGAAAAGACACAAATCATCTACCCAAACACATTAAGAGATAAGCAACCTCACTTATCAAATACATACAAAATCAAAGCTATAAGACACCATCTTCATCCTCCTGATGGGCAAGAATCGAGGTTACGCATTCTCTCCTCTGAGGTGGATGGGAGTAGAAACTGGCTGAGTCCATAGAGAGGAAACCCAACCAGTTCAGCAGCTGGGAATTATCCTACAGTTTTAACTTCAACCTAGAAAAATTACCTATGTCCAATGTTATTCACTGAAGCATTCAGTATAATTACAAATATTGGGGGGGGGGAACCCTGAAATATCTACCAAAAAGAGGACAGGTTAAATAAATACTAGTTCATCTACACAATGAAATACAGGGCAATCATAAAAATAAAATTTGAAACAAAGGCTCTTTGTGTGTCGATAGTTGAGCTATCTTGGAAAGTGACAAAACTATGGAAGACAGATGCTCCTCGCCTTACAATGGGGTGACAGCCCAATGATAGTGTCAGTGGAAAATGCATTTAATACACCTAACTAAACATCACAGCTCAGCCTTGCCTACCTTAACTGTGCTCAGAACACATATGAGCCTACAGTTGGGCAAACTCATCTAACACAAAGCCTGTGTTATTAAAAAGTACTGAAGATCTCATGTAATTTATTGAATATTGTACTAAAGAGGGAAAGTTGCATGGGTACTCACCAGTACCGCACACCCCTGAAAGCACACTGGACCTAAAGAATGTTTGAAGCACGGAACTAAAATTATCTGTTAGTTGCTGGGGATACCACAGTGCACTTTCGGTTGTTTACTGAGCACATCACCACTGTCTGTATCATGAGAGACTCAGCAACTTAGCAAGTCCGGTTTAAAAGGGGCGGGGGTGGAGCTAGGAGGTAGAATGCCTCTGGGTTAAATCCCCAGTACCAAAAACAACAATAATAAACATATCACTAGCCCCAGAAAAGATCCAAATTCAAAATCTGATGTCCAGTTTCTACTGAATGGGTATCTCTTTTGCACTGAAGAGCCCGCCAATTAGCCTAGCTATCGCCATGACAGGCTCCAAGAAACAGAAATTCAGGCTAGGCCTTAACCTGACCCTGGGTTCCTGGAAAAACCGTAGAGTCACCCCTCCCAAGAAAGGACCAATCAAAAATGAGACCAACAAGTACCTGACGTTCCATGACCGTTGTCTCTGGGCCTATACCCTACCTTTTTTGGCAACCCCACGCACGCCGAGACTTACACCAATCCCCAAACAACAAGATTCAAATCGCTGCTTGTTAGCCAATCAAAATAAAGGGCACCAAAGGGCCCCAGTTTGTGTATAAAAGTTGTTCTAAAAATCAGCTCAGGGCTCTCCGTCTCACCCCTGCATCGGACGGGCAGAGGGTCCAAGCTCGAGCTTGTAATAAAGACTCCTTGCTTTTGCAAGCGGACCTGGACTCCTGGAGCTTCCTTGGGGGATCACTGATCTGGGTGTTCCAGCACCATCTCAAAGTTAAAAAAAAATTTAAGTCAAACCATTGTCAATCAGAAATTGCCTCTACTGTTTCCATTTATATGTTTAAAACTTGAGCACTGTATGAAATATTACAGGCTATCCAGAGCATTCAGATTTCTCCAATGCCATCTGGGTATTTTTTTCATCTGTGTCCAGTTGACTTACACTTTCTGACCAAACAATACCAATTCAGGAGACACAGAGCTTCTAGGGAAGGTGAGGGAGGCAGCGGCTGGCTAGGGAACTGGAGCTCCCAAACTGATTTGGTGGATCTTTCTCCTTAGCAAAAAACCCAAATGTCTTCAGCACCCATTCAAACAGCTATAGGTCCTTTTTATTATTATTATTATTGGTGCATTATAGTCTCACATCATAATATAAATCATGTTGACAGTGACATATATGCACATAGCACTGGGTGCCCCCCACCTCCCCATCTCCCCCCTTCCCAATACAGAGTGCTGAGACTGACGTTGGTATATTCACATACATACACATAGTCAATGGTAGTAACTCCATTAATGAACCTCACTCTTCTCCCTCCCCTTCTCTTAGACCACCTCCCTGGCTCCACTGAGGCTTCTCCTCCATTATCTGAAGTCTCTCTTTTATCCCAATTACTCCTTAGCTTGCACATATTAGAGAAAACATATGACCCTTCACTTTCTGTGACTGACTAATCTCACTTAACATAATGTTTGCCAGGTCCTTCCATTTTTTTTTTTTTTGCAAAAGACATAATTTTGCTCTTCTTTACTGCTGAGTAGAATTCCATTGTGTGTATTTCCCATAATTTTGTAATCCATTCATCTGTTGATGGACACCTAGGTTGGTTCTATAATTTGGCTATTGTGGATTGTGCTGCTATGAACATGGGTATGCATGTATTGCTGTGGTTCTCTGGTTTCAACCCCTTTGGAAAGATACCCAGGAGGGGTATAACCGAATCATATGGTGGACAGATCCATTTTTTTAAATGAGTTTCTATTAGTAGATGCAAACAATGGTGGAGAATTAGCTCTCATCGTATCTTTAACCAAATATTTTCACCATTATCTGCTATTAGCAACGTGATAACACTTGGCAGCTTCATGAGAACTAGAAAGAGCAAGAATTTTAATTAAGGCAGGCATGGTGGTGCACACCTGTAATCCCAGTACTTGGAAGGCTGAGACAGGAGGATCGCAGGTTCGAAGACAGCCTCAGCAACTAAACCAACCTCAGCAAGTAATGAGACTCTCAGCAACCCAATGAGACCCTTTTTCAAAATAAAAAGTAAAAAGGGCTGGGATGTACCTCAAAGGTAGAATGTCCCTGGGTTCAATCCTCAGTACAACAACAACAACAACAAAAATTTTATTAACTCCTCAGGTGAGGAGGGGACACTGAGGCAGAAAGGTACTCTACTTCTCATTCTCAGTGGCAGGAATGAGCCGCGATTTGTTCTGCAACTTTAAGGACATCAGACATCAGCCTAATGAATTACACCCTGCTATGGTCTGGGGATTTGTTCCCTCCAAAACCCAGTTTGAAACTTAATCCCTAACGCACATGTTAATGGTGTTTCCCAGATGAGTCCTTTGGGAAGGACTGAGGGTTACACAAGGTCCCGAGGGTAGAGCCCCCAGAATGGCATTCAGTGGCTTTGTAAGAAGAGAAAGAGAGACTCCAATTAGCATACTTACCCTGCCTCAACACGTAATTCTTTGTTCTACCTAGATATTCTGAAAAAAATCCCCACCAGCAAGAAGGTCTTCACTAGATAGCCCCTCCCAGCCTCCAGAACACTGAATAAACCTTTATTCTTTATAAATTACCCAATCTAAGACATTCAGTTTCAGCAACAGATAATGGACCAAGAAATAATCTAATCAAACATCTCTCCTATTAAGAAAAGCGACCAAAAGGGGGGGAGAGGCATATATATAGTAGTAGTAGTACTTCCCTGCTACTCCTGGGCAAAGATTTTAAGGCCTTTCCCTGCTATAGACAAGGCAAGGCAAACCTTGGGAAGCCAAGGTGTACAGAGACCTGCAATCCCCAGGGACCTGCAAATATGCAGGAGAGCTGTAAGGGAAAACCTGTACCAAAGGTGTGTGCTACACCCTTGGCACTGGAAGCACAGTTTCCACCAGATCACATCCTATCCTGTATCCTGAAACCCCTGCCAGGGAGCCACATTAAGTCTTTACTACGTGCAAAGTACAATAAAAGGATCTATAAAGAAAGAACACCGAAAATAAGGAGAAAAAGAAGTCCCTGTTCTCATGGAGCCCATAATGTCTTTGCAATCAGAAGCCACGATGCACGCACGCCAGCCCACACAGGCAGGCAGCCCCGGAGCTTCCCAACAGAGCAGCTTTCACAAACTGCAAAGCTCAGAAAGTGCAGGAGCGCAGAGGGGAAGGTCTGGCAAAGGCCCTGGACAGCCAGGCAGGCATGCCACGCTCCTCTTAATCTCGCTCCCCTCTATCTTGCAATCTCGCCTCCTCTTACCATCCAGACTCCCAGAAAGAGAATTCTATACTCCTAGTCCTCGCCTCTGCCTCTCCGATTCGCCTCTCGGCAGGCTCTAATTTGTCTCCCCATCTTCACTCTGAAAATTCCCCCACAGAGGCTACTAGTGAACTCCCAACTGGCAGATTAAACAGATTGTTCAGTCATTTTTATTAATTCCTAATTTGATACTGTCTGTGTCAGTGTTTATTTGTAAGTAACAAAACTTTTTAAAAACCTGAGGAATGGTATGAACCCTCTCCCCAGAAAAATATATTTTTTAAATCAATCTCTCTCTCTTACACACACACACACACACACACACACACACACACACACACACACATTGTAGAGGATTCAGAAACCCCATGAAACTTAATTTTGGACCAACAGATCCCAGGTTAAGAACTGGGTCAACGGATCCCAGGTTAAGAACTGCTGACCAGGCTGAGTGTGGTGGCGCACACCTGTAATCCCAGTACTAGGGAGGCTAAAACAAGAGAATCTCAGGTTCAAGACCAGCATCAGCAATTTATTAAGACTCTCAGCAACCAAGTGAGACCCTGTTTCAAAATAAAAATTAAAATACTGCTGGGAGTGTAGCTCGGAGGTAGAATGCCCCTCGGTGCAATCCCCAGCACCACAAAAAAAAAAAAAAAAAAAACTGCTGACCACTCATTTGATTACAACTTTCTCTTAGAGATCATTCCACTTACCTTTTGAATCCCCTTCCTGGGTTGCTCTCAGTTAATACCAAGACAGTATCACAGTCCCCTTCTGAGATGGTCAACTAGCTCCCATCAGACCAACCCTTCCACAGATAAGAACCATAAACTCAGGACTGATGCGTGAAAACCATGAATCTGGAGTCATTTCACGGAGGTGAGCTAAGGCGTGGAAGAAGAAATGACACTAGATGGGAGTCTGGTTTCTGTTCAGGATTATAGCCTGAGGACAGGCCACTCAAAGGGCTAAAATTTTGATAGGAAACCCATAGTCTTACCTGTGTTCAGAAATACAGGACAGAATCCAAAGCAACCACAGCCACTGGAGTCAGAAGGAAATTCCAGGCAAGAGAGGAAACACAAAAACTCCTCCCAAATCTCTGGCTGGCCCTGAGCAGAGGATGCAGGCCGCACCGTGCATCCCAGCTAAGGAAAAAGACCTGACCTGAGATTCAAGCTGCTACCACTGTAGGGAAAACAGAAGTTTCAATCGGAGTCCAGCCAAATTAAGTGCCTGCTTTATCAAAACAAATAAATAACAAAACAAAAAATAATTTTTTGGCACAATAAAACAGGATTGAGAATCTCTACACCTTACCATTTGTAGTGTTCAGGATATAATTTAAATTACTTAACATAGCCAGGCATGTTGGCGCATACCTATAATCCCAGTACTTGGAAGGCTGTGACAGGAGCATGGCAGGCTCAAGGACAACCTCAGCAACAAGACCCTCAGCAACCTAGTAAGACCCCATTTTAAAACAAAAAAAAATTTAAAAAGGGGCTGGGGGTATAGCTTGGAGGTAGAATGCCCCTGGGTTCAATCCCCATTTTCTCTCTCTCACATACACACACACACACACACACATACACACACGTAATTAATTAATTAATTAATTAACATAAAAGAATCAGGAAAAAGGGCCTCATTCCCAAGGGAAAAGACAAGGGAAATTCCAAGATGTTCTTAATTATCAATCAGTATTATGAAGCAGCTACCACCCCAATACCCAGGTATAGATGGGAGAATATCCTCACAGTAATAATGAAAAGAAAATCTCTGTAGAGAAATATAAACTATAAGTATGCACAACAAAATCCTAAAGTATCTGGAATAAAAATGTCACTGCTGGGATTAACAGCAGCATGGAAATGGCAGCAGAGTGAATGAACTTGAACATAGGTCGATAGAAATTATCCAACTCTTAAAAAAAAAGAAATTACAGCAGGGTGTAGTGGCGCATGCTTGTAATCCCAGGATTTGGGAGGCTGAGACAGGAGAATCGCAGGTTCGCGGCCAGCCTCAGCAATTTGTGAGGCCCTCCGCAACTTAGTGAGACCCTGTTTCAAAATAAAGAATAAAAAATCAGGCTGGGGGTGTAGCTCAGAGATAGAATGCCCTTGGGTTCAATCCCCAGTACCACACACACGAAGGAAGGAAGGAAGGAAGGAAGGAAGGAAGGAAGGAAGG
>PVJS01026515.1:0-26949 GCA_004027185.1 Glis glis
AGAGAGAGAGAGAGAGAGAGAGAGAGAGAGAGAGAGAGCGCTGAGGCTGGCCGCGAACCCGGATCCTCCGGTCTCCGCCTCCCAAAGTACTGGGATTACAAGCGTGCGCCACCACGCCCGGCTAAATCTTTGTTTTTTATATACATCTGCTTCCTTTCAGAATTTCCAGATGCCACATATTCCTGACCCACATTACAAATACGGAAACCAAGACCTAAAAAGTCTTAAGGAACCTGTGCAAGGCGATTTAGCTAGTGGGCAGAGAACCCAAACTCCAACCCAGACCTATCTCCTTCCAGAGTTTGAACACTTAGCCACTGTCCAATGCTACCCCAGTCCATCAGCTCTTCCAGAATCCTGTCTATGGAGCAGACCTCTGAGACACCAAGTCCAACTAATTCATTCCTCAAATACGAACGTGTTGTGAGCTTTCCTCATTGATGTACCTCTGTGTATTAGTCAGGTCCTCTAAAGAAACAGAACCGAATTGATGTTCACACATGTACCTCTGCTAGGTTACAGAATCCCCACTCTCTCATGTGAGCCCACATTGTCCGGTCGGTGAAGCCCTCTCAGATTTCCTCCGAGGCAAAGAGGCTAATGCTGCGGTTAATTGGAGCGGTCGGGTCTCAGTGGAGAGAGATGTGTTTTCTTGGCCCACAGTTTAGGGTTTCATGCTGATCCAGTTGACACAGTTCAGATGGGTTTGACCCATGCTGCAGCAGTTACCTTTGATATGGAGTCTAGTTTGTAATTTGAGCCCTTCCAATGGCTTCCCTATAATAGTCAGCCCACAAAACCAAATCAGCCCATTTATCTTAATGGGCTTTTTTCTTTCTCTCTTTTTTCTCTTTTCTTTTCTTTCTTTTTCTCCCCTCCCCCTTAGACATGAGGCCTTGCCAATCTTTTGTTAAGAAGAAGAAAAAGGAATCTGTGTATCTGATGGGCTTTGAAATACCATCTGGCGTTGAATGTGATTGTGCTCGGTTCTCACCGTGGTGTGCTGAATCCTGTCTTGAGAGTTCAACAAGCATTCATTCACAGTCACCATTCAGCACACCTTGTCATTATCAAGGATTGGGATTTATAAAATACTACCTGGAGACAAAGCTCACTTCACAGGCGACTCTCCCCAGGCTGGATCTGCTGCCACAGAGGGTCTTGTCGCCCAGGTCTGTTTCCCTGACACTCGTCACCGCCCTCTGGGTCCTCAGCAGAACTTTTAACCTTGAAAAACGCTGGTTGAATTTATAATTTTACATGCCCAAAGGAGCACCACAGCTTTCTTACACTAAGATGTAAGCCTGGGCATGCATTGCTTTTCTTTTATAAACACCCATATATTGGCAATGAATGTGTGAACAGATAAACTTCATTTCAATCACTAAAGATGTGCCAAGAAAGTAGAATATTCACAGATAGTCTCCAAGTGTTAAATGCAAGAGGAAACCCAACAGGGAACAGATCCTTGAAGCATTATTTGGGGGGAGGGGGTCCGGGGGGAACATTTTGTAAGAGAAGATTGATTGCAGAATGCATGGTTTGGCAGGCAGGTGGGAATATTTTGTAAGAGTACACACACACACACACACACACACACCTTTACTTAGTAGTTTCATAAGCTTAAGCAGTTAAATGCCTGGAAGAAACCTGTGTTTTTATAAAAACAGTGTGGCTTTCTCTTCGCACTTAATGATCAAGACCACTTGTACGAAACACAGCGCTATAGTACTTTATGCATTGCTCATAAACAACCTCTCCTAAGATGCATTTTTGCTCTTATACCTCAGTGAACAGCTCTGTTTGAGTAAATGATCCATCTTTGAATCGTGTATACAGAGAGAAGATCGGCGTTGGGTTGTTGTTTTAATAAACTGGAAGTCTGCCAACATTCTCTGGGAAGAGAAGGAGGACATTAATGCTAGCAGCGCTCTAGCCCGTGTTTGGATTTAAGACAGAATTTAATCTTCCTGCCTCTTTTCCTCTCCCCCTCCCCCTTCCAGTCTTTTTCCCCCCTCGCACACAGTCTCCTTTCACGGAGTTAACTCAAGCTCTCTTAAACAGCATGAACTAATAAAGGGTGGCATTTTTAAAAGGGGAGGCATTCACAAATGTTGGAATGTGGACCGTTTAAAATTCTTTCTATGGCACTTAGTTTAAGAGAGTGGTGATGAATGAGTTTATGTTATCTATCAAAATGCTTCCATCATACTGCTGATGTGGCCCGGGATTTATGGTAATGAAAAACCTGCACTCCATCCCCGGTATCTAAATCCATCAGCCCCACATTCATACAAAAACCACTAAATGATATATTTGTAGCCATCTGAAAGCAAGATCATTTTTAAGAGATTATGTACTGCCAAAAGGGAACATTCTTAAAATATAGGAAAAGGAATGATTTCCTCTCCAACCTATTGCTCTACCGAGCATCATACAACGAATATCAATCTCTTCCTGGAAAAAAAAATACTGAACATATGAGGGTCACATGATTAGGCTAGTAATGCTCAGTGAATTTCCTGTAATTTTCTTGGAACCCCTTTGTAATAGATTTACTAAGGGTCATATGGATTTTCATCTGGAGAATTTGTAATTGCTCTTTGTGCAGCGTGTCTTAGAAAGAGAAAATCTGCTACTACCTTGAATAAAACTCACTTGGTTCCCATGCGCCAGCCAAAAGAACTCCAAATAGCCCAATAAAAAGCTTCATCCATTCTCAGCAACTGGAGGAAAATATGTGTACCGTCTAATCTGCCTTATTAGGTAGTTATGTCTATTTTTGTGAACCCTACAGAAAGGATGAAAATGTGTTTTCAAAACTTACCTACATCTTGCTTTCCAACGCCCTCTAAAAATGGTACCCAAGTATCAACATAGCATGTCCAATTATCACACAGGTGTGTGAATATATTAGAGGCAGGGGTACTGGATGGTGTTTTTCAAACAAGATCTCTCAACACCACGAAGGGTGTTAATTAGCTGTGAGATGTGTAGAGAAATTTGTGTCTGCAAATACTGAAAGTACTGAACTTTGCAGCTGATTTGCTTTAAAAAAAAATTAGAGCAGATCAAGTATCTAGTCATGAAACTCTCAGTCTCCTTTACTAACACTCTGAAAGGTTTTGATGAATGGGAGAAATAGGAGTTATACCTAGAAGTAGAGATTTTTCTATAACCCTAGTGAGTCCTGGCGGGGGAGGCGGGAAACCGCTGTTCTCTGCATCACAAGGACCTCTCTAGATTCTTACTTCGTGGGGAGTCATTTTTTGCCAGGGTCATCTACATGTCAAGCATTTGGGTGCCTGCATTTTAAGTTAATTCCTTTCTGTATGCGTTGGCAAGCAGACAAAGAGCCCTGTAGTGACATATTTTTCTTAAGGCAGAATTTCTACCTCCAGAGTGTGGACACAAGCTCAGTGTGTTCCAGAAACAGCACAGGCTTGTATTTCTTTGCCATTTCCCTGCTGTTCTTGCTACTTCTGCCTTAGAGAGATGCAAAGGGTAGAGAAAACACAGCTAAAGAGAAAGGAATCCCAGAGGCCACGCAAGGCAAGTGGTAACAAGCCAGTTTGTGTGTATTCTGTCTTACAGTGTCAGGCTTGAAGGGGGTGGGGGAGGCTTGTTAAAACTACAAAAACTGCCTGTGCAGCAATAGATTCTCCTCCCCCTCCTCCCACGACTAACACTGCAGAAAATGCCATCTATCAAAATGCTCTTAAAAGCAGTCCCTGATGAGGCTGGAATAAAAAGGCTGTTATGACAACTGTGAGGGGGAGGAGCCTCTTTGCAGCCAGCTGTCTGTCAAGCTAGGCATCAGAGACCCTTTCGATTAATAGGGTCATACCAAGAACAGGGTCCCAGTTGAAAGGCTCAGTCTCTCTCCGTCCCCTTCCCCCAGTCCTTGGGTTTGGCCTTTGGGTCAAAGTCACAGAAGGGGAAATGTCATTTCCTCTTGAGAATACCAGTCTCGTCTTTCTTTTGCTCTCTGTGTTTCTGGCCTTATTGGTCTTACTCTGACCCAACCTAAAATACCAAGTTAATATTCTCAGGTGACCCAAGATTAAAAAAGAAATGGTGAGCCATTTGGGGGGGTTTTAAAACACTTTTGAGCCAGGACCAGTGATGCGACCCTTAATCCCAGGACTTGGGAGGTTGAGACAGAAGGATGGCAGGTTGGAGGCCAGCCTCAGAAACTTAGCGAGACCCTGTTTCAAAATAAAAAGGTCTGGCAGTGTATCTCAGAAGCAGAATGCCCCTGATTTCAATCCCCAGTACCAAAGAAAATTTTAAAAAACAAAAAATAGTCACATTTGTAGTTGACACTGAGGTTGGTTTCAGTTTTGAAGAAAGTATCATGTCAATATGATTCTCCCCAATATGTTATCTTCCCCACGGGTTCTCAGTATTAAAAAGCAATTGATAATTCATTTGTCTTGTTGTTTGCTATCTTGGCAAGAAAACTATGAAAATTTTACTCTCTTTTCCAAGGCAGGCCATTTTTTTTCTATTACCAGAAAGGAGAAAAAAAAAGTTACATTTGTCCTGTAATAAGAAGTAGAAAATAGAAATGCTATTAAGAAAAAAATTTTTTTAGTACTGGGGACTGAACTCAGGAGCATTCTACTTCTGAGCTACATCCCCAGCCCTATTTTATTTTTTATTTTGAAGGAGGGCCTTGCTACGTTCCCATGCTGGCCTCAAACCTGTGATCCTCCTGTCTCAGCCTCCTAAGTACTGGGATTACAGGTGTGGGTCACCGCACCTGGCAGAAACCATCATTAATTTCTCTCATTTCATAATACAAAGAAGATATATATTTCAAGCAAAAAACACCATCAAATATCTGCTTTCCGAATAACAAAGAGTAGAAACAATAAAAGGAAAACGACATTTTATGCGCCCGAATATCAATGTGTTAGGAGATGGTCTCACCACTGTCCCTGGTACCACACAGTTCAGAACTCTCTCGGTGGCCCGACAATGGGGAGCAGTCCTAAGACCAGCAATAAGGTTCTTATAACCAGCCACGCTGGAAGCTAAGGCAAAAGGAGAAATCAATGATACTGATGTGTCTCCACTTAAAATGCTGACATTTTGTTCATCATGGAATTTTACATTGACTTTTTTTTTAATGTTGCTTTAAAGTTTGATTTAGCTCAATTACTAAATTTTCAACACCTCCTAAATTTTGTCCCTACAGGCAAGTGTCTGACTGGACTCATTCACTTCAACCCAGACTCCGTCCTGCTTTCAGGGAAAAATAAAACAAAATGAATAACAGAGCTGTTGAAATTGAGTGATTTTCTTAAACTAAGTTTAAATGGACATACGGAACAGAAAACTCAGTTTTTAATTGTTGGGATCACTAACGCTCATTTTCTAAAATACACATCAAAGTTCTTAAGTGCCTGGGACATTTTATGTAGATTAGGTGACATAGTTTGAAGCGATATGGGGGGTTTCTTTCCTTCCTACTTGTAACACTCTACCTATTTAGTCTGACACATTCATTGCCTCACAGGGAAACTATGAACTCCAAAACAGGGAAAAGAATGCAATGCCTGGGTATATTGTTAAATATATAGCAGAGAAGCCCTCAAAAGCTATAATTTTAAATTCCAAGAGCCAAGACTTTAAGAGGGGAGAGATTTTTCTCAATTCCAAAATTTTTTAACATTGAGAAACAAAACTTTTAACACTCAGTGTTTGTACCTTAAATTACACAATGGGGAGAAAGAAGGTCAGATACCATAGAAACCTACCCTTTTCCTGCCTGAAATTAAATAAGACTTCTATCAGTAGAGGGTAAAAGAAGAATCTTCAGGAACATGACACAAGTGTGGACATCAACAGATATCTGAAAGGGGACTTGTGTCTTCCCTCTTCATGGATCAAAACTGCATACAAGTATAGAATTGTCAACACCAGAGAAGAGATTATTTTCTAACATGCCATTGTCCAAGTTTCAGAGATGACACACCACAGAGAACACCTTAGAGTTACAGCAGTTCACAGGACTACGTCTAGAGAAATGAAAGTTCCTTTATTTCTCTGTAACTAAAACGATCCAAACTTTGGAAACTCCCTTTTTATGGTGGAAATTTTAAATGTACCAAGGTAAACTCCGCTACATCAAAAATAAAGCACGCTGTATTTGTTATAAACTTCTGTCAATTCCATTTTCTAAAACTCTTTTCCTGTCATACTCTGAGGAATGATGTATTAACAAACACTGAGCATAGCGCTTTTACCTGCCAAGTGTAATTAATCTTTACATCAATGCTTTGAAAGAATACAGTGTTATTATTTCTACTGTAGAGGTGAGGTGTGGAAACAGAGAGAGAGACCAAGTTGCTAAAGATCATACAGGTAGCAAGCAGCAAAACTAGTTGTGTGTGTGTGTGTGTGTGTGTGTGTGTGTGTGTGTGTGTGTGTGTTACTGGGGATTGAGTCTTGAACCCAGGGGCATTCTACTTCTGAGCTACACCCCCAGCCCTTTTCATTTTTTGTTTGAGACAGGGTCTCACTAAGTTGCTGAGAGTCTCTCTATTTTGATAAGGCTGTCCTCGAACCTATGATCCTCCTGTCTCAGCCTTCTAAATCCTGGGGTGACCAATGTGTGCCATCGTGTCCCAGCTCAGAACTAAAATTTTAACCATAGTTTTGACACAGACCCAAGAACTGAGTGGCAATTTGGGGGAGTGTGTTAGTCAGTTTTCCATTACTACAACAAGATATCTGAGACTTAGTCGGGCGTGGTGGCGCACACTTGTAATCCCAGTACTTGGGAGGCTGAGACAGGAGGATCGCAGGTTCAAGGCCAGCCTCAGCTACTTAGTGAGGCCCTCTGCAACTTAGTGAGACCCTGTTTCCAAATAAAGAATAAAATATAGGGCTGGGGATGTAGCTCAGAGGTAGAATGCCCCTGGGTTCAATCCCCAGTACATATATATATATATATATATATATATATATATATATATATATCTGAGACTTTGAGAGAGGAGGAAAACTTTGAGAGAGGAAAGATTTATTTGGGCTCATGGTTTCAGAGGTTTCAGTCGATGGTCCCTTGACCCCATTTCCCTTAGACCTGTGTCAAGGTGGAGTATCATGGTGGGACCATGTGCCAGAGGCCTGTTCACCTTGTGGCAGCTGATAAGCAAAGACAAGACAGGAAGGGCCAGGGTCCCAACATGCCCTTCAAGGGCACTCCCGCAGTGACCCACTAGGCCCTACCTACTAACGGTTCCACCTCCTCCCAGGAGCACCGCAGGCTGGTAACCAAGCCTTCAAGACATGAGCCTTTGAGGGACACAAATGCAAACCATAGCAGTGGGTGAGTTGAAGAGAGACCTCACCGAGCTCTCTGTCCCGGCCAGCATGGAGCTCTGCATCCCTGGAAAGGAGTTCATTGGTGGATGAGAGTAGGCACATCGTCCCAGAGCCCAGCTGTTGAGCTGACATATAAGAGACTGTGCTATGGGGAAAGATACCACAATGGAAGTTAGAGAGGACAGGACTGAGTCTGAATAAGATGCACGGATGATATCTAAGCCACAGGAGCATAGAGAACACAGAGAATCGAGAACATGGAAAGGTAGCATGGCACAGGTTAGGCGCACCCACTCCGGAGGTCCCCTAGTAAGAATCCAAGCTCTTACTGCCTCAGTAATTTTGCTTAATGTGACTTCCCTGAACCTCTGCTTCTATACTGATAAAAGAGAGAGAGCGCCGGGCGTGGTGGCGCACGCTTGTAATCCCAGTACTTTGGGAGGCGGAGACCGGAGGATCCGGGGTTCTCAGCCAGCCTCAGCTCTCTCTCTCTCTCTCTCTCCCTGTCTCTCTCTCTCTCTATTTAGTGAGACCCTCCGCAACTTCGTGAGACCCTGTTTCAAAATAAAGTATAAAAAATAGGGCCGGGGGTGTAGCGCGGAGGTAGAACGCCCCTGGGTTCAATCCCTGGTACTGCAAAAAAAAAAAAAAAAAAAAAGAGAGAGATAGCAATGCTTTCTATATGATTAATTAACTTACATAAAGGACTTAGAATATTGTATGGCAGGTATAAGTACTCTTCTAGATGTTTGATACTATATTGTTATGCCCACGAGGAATGCAGAAAAACATAAGAAAGCCAAATTAACTAACATTTATAACATGAAAACATATTTTAAACTCAAAGTGACTGGGGTTACCTTGATGGATTTAACGTTTCCACTATAAAAAAAAAAAAACAAAATAGAGATCCCAAAGCTAATTTCAGTTTAATGACAGAGAAATAAAGAAACTCACACTGCATCCATTGGGAGATAATTCTTCTTGGTTTAGCCCTGTTTCTGTACATCATGAGAGCGGAGTAATTAGACTGCCCTGTTTCTGGACTGTGTTTTCAAGGATTTTTATAAGCAAAAGGCCTTGAAAGGTATCATGTTCCACTCCAAAAAGATGAAATGTTTGTTTACTGTCCAGCATAATGAAGATAGTACGTCTCTCCAGGGCAGGCAGGCAGACACGCTGCCCATTACAGATGGCTCAAGTTCCTTAAACTTAGGGTTCCTCTCCAGTAACACAACCCATTGTGAGTGCACACATCACATGTCCTTCTTTGTGTAGCCCTATAAGAAATAATTGGGGGTTAGGAAACTAGGGCAAATGCTAATACTGTGGTTACTGCTATCCTGTGAATAATTAATGGTTCTTTGTCTCTGACCTAGGATTCTCAGGCTTTCTACAAACATCCATGAAATTACGGCACGATAATTTGTTGGCTTGCAGGTAGGGTAAAATTTCAGAAATATCTCACCCTATTTAGTATATTATCAATAATCTAAGTAAACCAAATTAAAGTTATCCAATGTAATTTAAAATGGTCCTAATAATGCTAACTTTTTACTTTTATAAGTTTTTCAGTGTTTTGTTCTCAGGTCATCCAATATACATGCTTATTTTGTACGTTACCCACAACATGTCCTTTAGGGAAAAATGCGTATATAATTAAACAGTAATTAAAGGTTTCTGCTAGTGAGCAGAGATGACTAAATGCGGTACATTCTGAATACATGCACAGTCCAAGGGTATGTCATTACCTAAAATAAGAACACTGTAGAATACAGATTTTCAAAAAGGTCATATTCCATTCCTCCATCTGCCTCCGACGAGGTCATGAAACCAAAATACATTAACATTCAAACTCAAGTTGAAGACAGCACCAGGAAGAAATCGGCAAAAACAAATGGTGATTCAAGACAATTGTAGCAACCATTACTTTATTATCTCTGAAAACACTCAGGTCACATTTTTTAAGATTATTTAAAGAAACAGAGAACAGATTTCTGATGGCTCTTCTAATATCATACAATGAGCCGGGCATGGTGGAGCACATCTGTAATCCCAGCTACTCAGGAGGCTGAGGCAGGAGGATTGGATATATCGGGCCAGCCTGGGCACCTTAAGGAGACCCTGACTCAATATAAAATAAAAAGGGCTGGGAATGTAGATCACTGGCAGAGTGCTTGCCTAGCATACTTAAAGCCCTAGGTCCAATCCCAAGTACCACATACACACACACACACAAAAATGCATACAAAATAAAATTAAACCATACAATGAGATCACCAAAGCAAACACAGGCTGTGTATTCGCAACACCACAAACATGGAAGAAAGGAGTGAATGTTTTCTCTAGCTCTACCCAAGCCTGGCCATTCTGGAATGACATGTTTCTGCCATCTGCCCATTTGTGAATGACTTGTAGAAACTGACATCTAAAATAACTTGATGGGGATAATTAAACCTAACCAGTCTTGGCTACTTTCTCCAATGTCATAATAAAAGGGTGAAATTATAGACTAGACATAGTTGTTTTCCAAAGTGGGAAACATAAAAATTTAAGGAGACGAATTATACTATTATGACAGCAGTATTTTTACTGCGTGGACCGATGGCTGAATTGCTGCCGGGACATTTCTCCTTCTGCCCTGCTGCAGGGAGTTGCCTTTCCTCCCTGCTTTATTCCTCCTCCCCTTTCTCACTCAGTCATTATCAAATACACTCATCTTGTTTAAATAACACGGCACTTAACCTCCGTTTGATGTTCGGAATGTAGGGCAGCTAAAATTACAACCAGAAGGATATGAGAGAGTGTGTGAGAGAAATGGGCAGAGAGAAAAATAGAAAGAAATTTCATGTTTGAGTCTCATAATGACTGGAAAATATTTTAGGTTCAAAGCATAACATCTATTTCTGGAAGAAGGAAACCAAACTGACAATAGATATTTCATCCTGGTAAAACTGGAGATGTGTACAGATGCTTACAGGCTGACCGTATATTTCAAGATTTTAGCTTAGCTAGGTATTAATATAGCTCAGCAACCTCCCACCAATACCTAATGTCCATCTAGAAAACTCTTCTACAGTCACAGAATTTGAGAGAAAATTCAGTGAAGAGAATCATAAGCGGGTGCATTTTGTACTTACCAATGGAGTTTCAGACCTAGCTATATTAAAATACTGCTTTTTAAAAGGTTATGGTATCAGATGCTAACCACTGAGAGTCATTGATCTTGGTTGTATCAGTTAAGTGGATCATAGATTCCCAGAAGAGCAAGGCGTCTCTTCATCCTTGGGATTACTAAAAGGTATACAAGGAATGTCATCTGTTACAGTGTTCCTAAGTCAAAAACTTTGAGGACTGAGAGATACACAGTGGGCTTCATTAGAAAAATGGAGCAATTACTCAAAACTTAAACTAGTTAGCCTACCTCTTTTATTTATCTAGAATTATTTTTTTTTCTTTTTGCAAGTGAAAAGAAGGCCCAACATCCACCATTCAATAAGGAGTACTTCCATTAGCCAGGAATTTATAATAAATCACTTCACGTGCCTTCTCAATTTTTAACCCATAGCAAATTTAATGAGAGAGACATTGGCAGTTGGAGTGAGGGGAAAGAATTTACTCAAATAAGGAGTGAATGCTGAACAGGTAAAAAATAGCACCTGGGGGAGAGAGTTTGGCTTTACTAAATATGATGTGGCATAAGCTACAACAGTCCCCCTTACCTGCTCAGTTATTCTTGGTCCTACCATTTTAGGGTGGGAAATTCCAGAAATAAAAATATCCTGAGTTTTTCATTGCATACTGTTCTGAACAATGTGATGAAATCTTACACCATCCCCCTCCATCCCACCCACAAAGTGAACCATTCCTTGCTTCAGCATATCCACACTGTATACCCTACCTGCTACCTGCTCAACCCTCACTCAGCGCTCTAAGTCATCAGATCCACTACCACAATATCACGATGCTTGTGTTAAACTAACTTGTTTTATTTAATAATGCTCTGGAATTTTATTCTTGCCCCCCAATGCAAGAGGAGTTACCCTGACATTTTTATTACAAATATATTATTTTTTTCTATTTTATTATTAGCTGTTCATCTCTTACTGTGCCTAATTTATAAATATAATTTTATCACAGGTATGTATGTATGTATAGGAAAAAACATTATATGTAGGGTTGGGTGCTATTCTTGGTTTCAGGCATCCACTGGAGGTCTTAGAACATACCCCCTCATGATAAAGGGGGATTACTGTATAGCAATGTCTTTAAGAAAGAATACCTTTGGGCTAAATTATTTACTATGGTAGCTGTGGAGTAGACAGGCACCTGAGACATACCAACTTGTGAGAAGTACTTAACCCAAATTTCCATCATTCAACAGATGAGGAGACACAGCATGGGGAAATAAAATGTAATCCACACACAAGAATCTTGAAAATAGCAGGAAAGAATCCTATTGCTTCCTACATCCATCGCAGAAGGAACTGGCACCCTCCCTAAGATAACAGGCACAAGATTTAGGGAGCTGTGATTTAAGGTGACGTTTAACAATGCCAGTCAAGAACTTTTTTACCTAATCAAGAGCAAAAGGAGGTTCAGGGGTTTCTTAAGCTGGTACTACTTTACAATCATGACATTGTAGTGTGTTTGATGCAAACTTTTGAGGGGAGAAGCAGCCACAACCCCAAATGGAAGCCATTATATTCCGCTCTCCCTCTCTGCCCCACTTGGCACCTGGGGGCTGGCCCATTCCCTTTCGACTCCCCTGAGGGCAGAGCTACAGCTCACGGGCTGCTCTGTTTATTTAGCTAAAGTTTCAAGTTTACAGTCCAAGATGGGCAGTAATCTCACTTTCTTTGGTTCTACTTAATTCAAATGAGTTTATTAGAATGGGACTTTGAATTAGAAAGATGTTCTTCTGCTAAGATGTGAAAATGGAAGGTTCTCGGCTAAGTTTATTTCAATTCAGAAAAGAAAAATTACAGTCATATATCACATAACAAGTTTGGTCAATGGTAGTGTCCCATAGGATTACAATGGGGCTGAAAATTCCAGTCACCTAGTGACATCACAGCTGTCATACTGTCACAGCACAAGGCATTATTTATGTGTTTGTGGTGATGTTGGTGTAAACAAGTTTACTTCACTATAGGCTATATAAAAGAGTAACACACATAATATTGTGTACTGGGTATAATATTTAATACCAATAATAAGTGACTACATGGCCAGTTTATATATTTACTATACTATACTTTTTATTGTTATTTTAGGGTGTACTCCTACTTATTTTTAAAAGTCTATTGTAATGATGCCATATTATGCCTCAGCTGCCTCATATGTGTGGTGTGAGGCTGCTGATCAATGGCTATTGATCCCAGGAAGAGACCACGTCGTGTGAGTGACGGATACCGTTCAGGCTTGTGTAAGTACTCCTTCATGATGTTCATACCATGACAAAATTGCAGAATGACTCAGTTCTTAATGGGTATCCCTATCATTAAGCAACACATGACTGTAATCACGGGTAATCTCTTCAGGGTAATGGCTGATCAAATGCAGGGTTGGGATCCCTCCAGTCTTACCTACCTTTCTCCCTTGTGCCCGCTAATCTAATTTCCAGCATCTGGTTCTCATGACATCCTTTATCTCAGCAGTATCTGATGGGGTAGAGGTTGCCCAGCTCGACTTAGATATGAGACTTTCTCTGCCTCACATCCATTGAACTGTATGTTCTCATCCAACCACCAGGCCTCTTCTAGGCATTTCTACCCCAGCCTGGAACCAGGAACTCAAATCCACCTTCTCTGAGCTGCTCTGGCGCCACAGTGAGGCTCTCCTCCTTGAGCCTCCTGCCCAGGTGCCTGCCTCACTACTACTCTGCCATGCTGCCCCAGGAGCACGTTAGCCTTGAGGCTTCTGCAAGAGGGTAAAATCTCTGTAGGCTCCACCCTGAGAGCAAAGTCTGTGCTGTCAGATTCCATGGAATGGGTATATCTAGGTGTTTCCTTCTCTCAATTAGATAGATTGATGATGATGATGATGATGATGATGATGTTGATGATGATGAAGATAGATAGATGATAGATAGATAGATGATAGATATAGATGACAGATAGAGAGATGACAGATAGATGATAGACATAGATAGATAGATAGATAGATAGATGATAGTATAGAGAGATGACAGATAGATAGATGATAGATAGATAGATAGATGACAGATATAGATAGATGACAGATATAGATAGATGACAGATAGAGAGATGATAGATAGATGATAGATAGATAGATAGATGGATGATAGAGATAGACGATAGATGGATAGATAGATGATAGATAGATAGATGATAGATATAGATGATAGATAGATAGATAGATAGATAGATAGATGGATGATAGATAGAGATAGGTAGATGATAGATAAATGATGGATAGATGGATAGATAGATGATAGATACCTCCCATGTTCTCAGGTTTTGGTCTTTAGTCTCTCCAGCCATGAACTTTGGGAATACTAAACAAAAGCTCTCTGCCCCAAGCATCTCATTCTTTCACATGAGAAACACTTTGATCTCATGATCTCACAGACTGTGGACTCTAAATTAATGGCCAACTTTGGAGGGTGCTAATAAGGGATCAACTTATTATTTTTTTAACATGCTTTTATTGGTGCATTGGAGTCTCACATCACAGTGAATATCTATTTGATGTTAACATACATGCACACACAGCTCTTAGTGTCCCCCCCGCGTCCCCCCACCCATATGAAGTATCGAGAATGATGTTGGTATATTCACACATGTACATATTGTTTATGATAGTAATTCCACTGATTCACTTCTTTCTTGCCCTTCCCCTTCCCTTGTACCACTTCCCTTGCCCCACTGAGGGTTCTCCATTATCAACCGGAGTCCCTTGTGTGTCTCCACTACTCCCTAGGTTGCACATATTAATGAAAACATATGCCCCTTCTTTTTTTTTTTAAGTAATGAATAAATCGAGAGAATCAGAGAGGAAGGTACTTGTCTTGCCTTCCTATGCCATGTATACATAATAACCAAGTGGTAACTGGGGGAAATGCTCTCTTATTAAAGTATCTCCACTTATAAATGAAGAAGAAATGTTAGGTTGCATCAGCACCATATATATACCTCTACAACAAAGGACATCAACAGCTACAAACATTGCAAGAAGAAAGATAGAGCCAGGCATGATGGTGCACGCTTGAAATCCCAATACTTGGGAGGCTGAGACAAAAGGATTACTGGTTCTCAGCCAGCCTCAGCAACTTAGTGAGGCCCTCAGCAACTTAGTGAGACCCTGTTTCCAAATAAAAAATAAAATAGGGCTGGATGTCTACCTCAGAGGTAGAACACTCCTGGGTTCAATCCCCAGTAATACACACACACACACACACACACACACACACAAGGATAGTTAGATAGTATGTGCCTATTGGTGGTAGAACCTACCACTTTCCAGAACTAACTGAGTAAATGAATCTGATCAAGCTATAACACCAATTTATAAGAAATGCAAAGGAGAGAGGACCACATAAAACTAACCCTCAAAGATCTAATCAGAGGGAAACTACAGAGCAGATAACCCAGTTTCTTCAACAAATAGGTTTCAAAGCAAATATAAAAAAGGAAAGAGAGAGAGAGAAATAAATGGGAAATCTTTAGAATAAAGAATATTTAAATGACATAGAAACTAATTGTAATGTTTGACTCCTGTTGGATGCAGGATTAGAGGAAAACTGTATTAAAAGAGGCATGATGTTTATAATAAAATTTTTTTATTTCATGTTGACAATATTAAGGAATTGATATTTGATTATGTCATGATGGCAGTGTAGGTGTATTAAAAAGGAATCCTTGCCGGGCGTGGTGGTGCACGCTTGTAATCCCAGTACTTGGGAGGCTGAGACTGGAGGATCCGGATTCACAGCCAGCCTCAACTACTTAGCGAGGCCCTCCGCAACTTAGTGAGACCCTGTTTCAAAAAATAAAGAACAAAAAATAGGACTGGGGGTGTAGCTCAGAGGTAGAATGCCCCTGGGTTCCATCCCCAGTACCGCAAAAAATAAATAAATAAATAAATAAATAAATAAATAAATAAATAAATATAAAAAAGGAATCCTTGTGTTTTAGAGATGCATACTAAAATATTCACAGATGAAATTATATGATATCTGGAATATGTTTCAAAATAATATGGGGCTTAAAGCAAGATGGCATCCTGGACTATACTCTAGAACAGAGAAAGAACATTAATAGAAAAACTGGTGAAGTGGGTTTAGTCTAGATTTAACTAATAGTCACATATCAGTATTTATTTGTTTCGACAACTGTTCCACTGCATTTAAAGATATTCACAATAGGGAAAATTGGGCAAAGGGTAGGTGGAAATTCTCTGTGTTACTTTTGCAGCTGTTATATAAATCTAAAATCATTCCAAAATAAACAGTTTATTTAAAAAGTAATGAGAAAGGAGAAATGGGAGGAGGCGTGGATGGGACACGGTCGGCCCTCGACTGATGGTCGTTGAGACTGAGTGATGGATGAGTCCTGGGTTTCACCACGCTACTGAACCTACTTTTGGATGAGCTGTAAGTTGCCCATAATAAAAAGTTGAGTAGATTTAAAAAATATTATGGTATTATGGTCTTTTCTATACCCTAAGAATCGACACAACATTTAGGAGCCAGTACTATGACACATTGTTCTTTCTGTGTCACTCCTACCATGGGGCAGTGGAGCTTAAACAATGGGGCAAAGAGGAAAAGAGTTGGAAAACAATGGAACTAAATATTACTCAGTTACATGCTTTGCCTATTTTCTTTCACTAGACTACCTCAAATTATGTCTTCTCCCCTTATACTTTTAAAATCATGCTTCAAGTCTATTTTTACGAGTTTTTAGATTATGTGGCCATCCACTTATCACTCGTCATAAAATCCCCAATGAAGCACAAAAAAAAAATATGCAAATAACAGCGGCTTAAACAAGACAGAGCTTATTTTCTCACATCAAATGAGCCAGGAGTTTGGCAGTCCGGGAGAGCAGATCCACTGAGTTTTTTATGACTCAGGCATCTTCTCATCCTCTACTCTAAGCAACCCTTCTTGACAGCTTTCGAGATGTATCCTAGAGCCCACGTCACACGCAGCCAGAAAGGAGGTCGAGCCACTTCTCTTTAAGGAAACCTCCCCAAAGCCACATGTGACATTTCTGCTAACCTGTCATTGGCCAAATCATACCTATACAGCCACACCTCGCGGTAAGACAGAGTGTAGAAAATGGTCTTTTAATGGCACACAGGCTGTCCTCTATAAAACCAGGGCTCCATGACAGCAGAAGGAGGGGAGAGTGAATGCCGGGTAGGAAATTAACCGCTTCTGCCACAGCCATTCATGGGGAAAAAAAAATCTGAACATGGGATGGCAGAGCAATCCAACCATGACTTATGCCCAAATTAATTATCCGGGTAGTGCAATCAGCAAAGATCTGGAAGTATCTGACATCCCACATGCGCTGCTGACTGCTGTATGTTGATTGGTTCGACTGAAATTTGAGAGTAGAAAACAGCCTGTAGATTCGCCCTTCACAGCAAGATGCCATCTATCTACACCCGAAGCTGATGTATGTGCATTTGTGTCAGCATCGTGTCTAGTACTAGATACGCCTGCTGTGACGATAATGTCCTTTAAGCCTAAAATGGAATCATTATGGATTTTTCCTGGCAGCCTTCTTGAGCCCCTGGGAGACCTTCTGGCCTCCTGGCCAGTCTCCAGAGAGATTCCTGTCGGTCTGCCTGTGAGGAGACAGATTCTGGGCTCCCTGCCCCCATTCTAACCTGCTGTTCCCACAGGGAGAGAGCTATGTCTATCTGGGTCAGTCCTTCTGAGTGTACGTCCTGTGGCTTTTAGGTAAGTTCACTTGAATGACCCACACATAACCGTGCGCGCCACGCGATTGAGTGCTGGGTGCCCAGTAAAACCATAAAGTGTGGTGGAAAGAGTGTCTGAAAGCTGAGACCGGGAGCTCGGCTGAACTCTGCAGAATCCTGACGGGCAGACCTGAGGAAAGTCTCCCGGGCTCTCTAAGCCTCAGTTTTCTCATATGCCAAAGAGGATATTGCTACCACCTCTGCTTCTCGTGCACACTTATCATTCATGAAGCCTGGTTGCGATGAGATATGTCAAAGCGTTGTGCTTGACCTCCCCCCGCCCCGCCAAAAAGTTACCATTGTTATTATTCATCTAATGAAAATATGAGAGCCAGGTGTGGTGGTTCATGCCCAGTACTTGGGAGGCTGACAGGAGGATTGCAGCTTCGAGAACAGTCTCAACAACTCATTCCTATCCGAAGTCTCAGCAATGTAGTGAGACTCTCAGCAACCTAGCAAGACCCTATTTCAAAACAAAAAAAAAATAAAAAAGGGCTGGGAGTGGAGCTTGGAGGTAGAATCACCCTGGGTTCAATCCCCAGTAACACACACACACACGCATGCACACGCACACACGCACACGCACACACAGACACACACGCACACACAGAGTCATTGAAAAAAGAAAAGAAAAACAAAAAAGAGTAATAACGTGGTTCAAATCCATTTGACTGGGACGAATGAAGAAATACAGTAGTTATACAAAATCTACAGGGTAAAAAGGACGAGACAAGAAGACCAGTGAAATTATATCTATCCCAGAAATGATGTATTCTAAATGGTTTGTTTTATGAAATAAACTCTTAATATTCTGACCATTTCCACTTCTTATTATCTCTTTCTCTCATCCTACTTTAATAGTGTAAAGAGTAAAAACCTTGCTCTTGCCTAACTGGAGGGGTAAAGTAAGTTTTATTCCTCTTAACTCCCTTTAAAATGGCTAGATTCCCATCCCAATAGCAAAGACCCAAAACATTCGCATTATACTATCAACTAAGATCAACTTCTATTCATAAATGTAAGTCTTGGGGTATAAAAGCGTAAGTAATTATATACAGATAAATTCATTTTAGGCATAAGTAAATTCTGTAGGTGTGAATATACATGTAAATAAAACTCTATATATCACAGCTTGCAGAGGGTTTACAGTTTTATAGAGATATTAGTTAGAAAATTTTAAAATCTTCTAATGTTTGCCAAGAGAAGGAGCTTCATTTAAAATAGAATTGCTTTTACTTGCTACCACTTTAATGGTAACACGTTTATCTAGCGTTAGGTCCAAAGCTAAACTTCTGGGATTTGACATAACAAATTGCTCCCCACATGTGAAACAAAAATCACTTGGACTCTATGGACCAGTTGAGGGTTTCTGCTCTGATCTAAATTTAGAGGGTGACTTCTGTCAAAGGGCTGAAGAAAAACACAGTCCGTGACTTGATGGCGGAAATCAGAGAAGTCAACAAGCAGATTCACTGACCATTTGTGAACGTCTCATGTGACCCACAGCTGGAACGAAGGACCTCTTACTGTGAGTAATTTTTCCTGATGAGATTAAAAGATTTTCACTCCTTTCCTAAAACCAGAACTTCCCTTGCTTAGAAAACACACGCACACACATCGCAAGAGCAATCTGTTCCAGATGTGCCAGAGGCCTTGCTGGACAATGTCTGGTTTTGAAGGTCAGGAAGAAAAATTTTGGCAGGTGGTCACAGTGATATTTTGTTTCTTTCAAACTTCATGCCAAAACCATACTATCAAATTCACCTGGTTTCTATCTATATGACTTTTCCCAAACAAAGGAAGGAAAGCGAAAAGAGAGAACTAGCCGAATGTTCACCAGACCATAAAGCTAGCTCGTGTGGTTTCTAAAACACTGGTATAGGTGAATTTTTCAGTAAGAATTTTGTCAGACTCAGGATGGAGGTTGGTGGTGGAGCACCTGTTTAGTGTGTGCAAGGTCCTGGATTGGATCTCCAGCATTGCAGTGATAATAATAATAATAATAGTAAATGTTCATATCGACTATTCCCAATACTCTTCCATTCTGTGTGGAAGGAAGACAATAGGAGAAGAAATTGACCCACGTCTTGAGAACTTCAAATGACAATGTGCAGTGGAGTTAATGAGAATGTGCTCCCAAAGTACCTGCATAGAGCATCACTGTCCACACCTCCCTGGGTTATAATAATCTGCTGATACGACTGGCGTCACCCACCACATGCCCCCACCCCAGAGCAAGAGCATGGACTGTCATTGTAAACATTGAGCCCAAGCATATGCTATTGCTAACTAACTCCAGGAATGAAGGAAAACAGTCTTAGAACAAGTTAAAGGGTGATATAAAAGCAGTAGGAATTCAAAATGTAGTCAGATATGACCCTATTATATTCCTGAGAGTTTACCAAGAGTTAGTGTTATTCATTCTGCTAATGAAGCATCCCTCCACATTACTAAGGACCAATTTGAATTTTCTGCCCTCCTGGTTCTCTACACTGAGGAACAATAGCTACCATGCTAGGAAATAGTCTTTATTCTGGAAGTCTATTGCTTAAAAAGCGGGCATTCTATCACCGGAGAAAAAGAGGAGAAGAAGGACTACTAGCAGAGAGATGAAGCCGATTTGACAGTTTTGGTGACTGTGTATTCCCCAGGGGAAATATTACTAGAAAAAAGTGGGTTCGACCTCAGGTAAGGGCTGGAGATTCATCTTTTTAAGTAAATTAAGACATTCTGCACAGTGCAAGTAAATAAAGTATCTGCTTACTAGATTCTAAACAGTGTCAAGCGGTGTCTTGCCTTCACTAATACCCAATTCCCCAACATTCCCAGTACAGAACACCATTTATGGGGAAACTTTAATGAATATCTTCATAAGAGGAGTCAAATAAATGTAGGAAACACTAAAACTTTAATGAATATCTTCATAAGAAGAGTCAAATAAATGTAGGTAACACTAATTACCATCTCCCCCACTTTAGATTTGCAAAGGGCAGTTACGTTGTTAAGAAAAGGGATATGTACACAATGGAATTTTACGCAGTCACAAAGAAGAACAAAATCACATCATTTGCAGGGAAATGGAGAGAACTAGAGAACATCATGCTAAGTGATATTAGTAAGTCACTAAGAGTAAAAAATCGGAGGTCCCCCCTAATCTGTAGGAGCTAGATAGAATGGGACTTAGAAGGGAAGAAGAAGAAATCTTTAGATGGACAAAGAAGGTGACCTAACTGAGGGAGCTGGGAGCGAGGTGGAGGAAAACACACTATAGCACATGATGTACATACACAAACCTATAAGACTCAATCACTATCCGGAGCATGAAAGGGAGAGAACGGGGAGGGAATAGGGTGGGATTGGAGGGAGGTTAAATGAGCAATGTGTGCATGTATGATGTTGATACCCTGACATATATCAAAATGTATAATTACAATGCACCAATAAATGAACATTAAAAAAAATAACCCCCCCAAAAAAAGAAAAGAACCTAAGTGGTAGCCAGGCATGGTGGCGCCCGCTTGTAATCCCAGTACTTGGGAGGCTGAGACCGGAGGATTGCAGGTTCGCGGCCAGGTTCAGCTACTTATTGAGGCCCTCCGTAACTTAGTGAGACCCTGTTTCAAAATAAAGAATAAAAAAAATAGGACTGGGGGTGTAGCTCAGAGGTAGAATGCCCCTGGGTTCCATCCCCAGTACCGCAAAAAAGAAAAGAACCTAAGTTGTTTTCCAGGTTTCCCCCAAATTACTTGACTATGAGCTCATTATTTACAAATTATCTTTCGGAACTCAATTAGAAAGCCTGGTCTAGGAGCCCTACATTGAGTAATGTCTAACTTTTCTTTCAGTGCTACCATTTTGCATCAGGTTGGCTGACATTCTATACCACTTCTTAGAAGTGATAGTTTAAGATCTGAGAATCGATCATTGCTCGGAAAGATCAGGGGCTGAAGAACTGGGGCCTAGAGTCAGGCCAATGGAGATCAAGACCAAGGAAAAGGAAGGGCGGTTGGCATCACCGCCTGAAATGGAAACGTTCCTAGGGGTGGGGGAATTGAACTTGTATCTGCTCAAGCCTCTCTAGATCCTACCACTAATTTACAGTGATGACATCATGGATTGCAATAAAAAAAACATCCAGACATGAGGAAGTAGATGAGGAACCTGCTGCCTTCCACAAATAAATCTCATGAAAAAATACTAAAGAGAAGGAGGAGACATTTATGGATTAAAAGATGCTGAAGAGGCACATTAACCTGGCAATGTGGGGGTTTAATTTGGATGCTGATTTGAACAAATGATGAAAAAGTATTTATGAGATAAACAATATGTTTAGACATTTTCTGGATTTTTTTTGGGGGGGGACATGGGGTAATGAACCCAGGGGCATTCTACCTCTAAGCTACACCTCCAGGCCTTTTAACTCTTTTGTTTTAAAATAGGGTCTCCCTAACTTGCTGAGGGTCTCACAAAGTTGCTGAGGTTGACCTCACCCCTGTGATCCTTCTATCACCGCCTCCTAAGTACTGGGATTCCAGGTATGCACCACCACGTCTGGCCACTTTCTGGACATTAAGTGATATTAAGAAATTATTGTTAAATTTTAGGTGTGATCATAGTATTATGGTTGTAATTTTATAAATCATCATATTTAAGAAATACATTCTAGTGTATTTATGTACAAATAATATGTGGTCTAGGATTTGCTTCAAAACAGTCGTGGGAAGGGGGATAGCGATGAGTAAAGATTGGCCATAATATGATAAAATGAATAAATGAGGACTTGTTAAACTATTTTCTCCAATTTTGTATTTTGAGATTTTCCAAACTAAAAGTTTTTTGTTGTTGTTTGGGTTTTTTTGTGTTTTGTTTTGCTTTGTTTTGCGGTACTAGGGATTGAACCCAGGGGCATTCTACCTCCGAGCTACACCCCAGCCCTATTTTTTATTCTTTACTTTGAAACAGGGTCTCACTAAGTTGCGGAGGGCCTCACTAAGTAGCTGAGGCTGGCCTCGAACCTGTGATCCTCCTGTCTCAGCCTCCCACGTACTGGGATGACAAGCATGCGCCACCACGCCCGGCTTCAGAGTTTTTTAAAGCAGTCAGAAGAAAAAGGGCAAAAAGATTGCTACCAACCTGATGAATACTGAATCCCAAAAGCCACAAGAGGAAGAAATTTAGAGAAGTGGCGGGGTGGGGGGAGAAAATCATGTGTGCAACGGAGAGGTTAATGAGTATGAAACTGAAGAAAAATTTCAGGGAAGTTTTGAGAGAGGAAGACATCATGGAGGATTCAAGGAGGATTCCTGGTGAGGAAATGTTGCGCACAGTTACGCCCTTTCATTTGAGGAAGATGGTTTTGAAAAAGGGTAGTGGTTGTAGTTTGTCAGGATGGGAAATGCTATAGGCTGACTTATATCTCCCAAATTCATATGCTAAGGCCTATGTGACTGCATTGGAAACAGTCTTTAAGGAGGTGATTAAGATTAAACGAGGCAATAAGAATGGAGTCCTGATCCACAAAACCGATGTCCTAGTGAGAAGAGGAAGAGACAGGAGAGATGTCTCCCCCACTCCCCCACCCCCCCACATCACCATTACCCCAGTCCCCCACCACACAGACAAAAGGTCGTGTGAGGATACACAAAAGTCCATCGTCTACAGTCAGGAACACAGCCCACAGCAGAATAAAAATATCCAGAGACCCTGATCTCCGACTTCTAGCCAGAACTGCAAGAAAATGTATTTCTGTTGTTTAAGCCAGTCCCTCTATGGTAGTTTGCGGCCCCAGGTGAAGAGTGCAGGTAAAACAGGCATTTTACCTCAGTCACCTTTCTTGCTATGTTGCTTAGCATTTATCATGTTTTTTTTTCTTTTCTTTCTTTCTTTTTGTTGGAAATTGACATGGAAAAATAAGTGTCACTGCATGGTATTGTTCTATATACTTTTCTTTTTGCAGTACTGGGATTGAACCCAGGGGCGTTCTACCTCCGAGCTACACCCCAGCCCTATTTTTTTATCCTTTATTTTGAAACAGGGTCTCACTAAGTTGCAGAGGGCCTCACTAAGTAGCTGAGGCTGGCCGCGAACCCGGATCCTCCGGTCTCCGCCTCCCAAGTACTGGGATGACAAGTGTGGCCACCACGCCTGGCTTCTTTTTTTATGTGATGGTCAGTCAGGTACTGGATAAAGGAGAGACTCTGGAGGTCAGAATTTATTATATTTATGGGTCTTAGAGAGACCGTCATTGCATGCCATGAGGGAACATGGTAGGAGTACCAAGGAATGGGTGACCAGGTCGGTTGGGAGCTGGAGGGACCAGGACTGTGATCATGTGGCTTCCATGAAGGCTTGCGCGGAGTTCACGAGAACCTTGGGGAGGTTGCACTCATGCACGTGGATGTTACTAGGTCATAGGGTGGGCCAGAGAAGGGAACTGAAGCAGGGGCCAGCCTTGTCACACTCGTGCACCTGGCCACCCGGGCAGGACACTGTCAGCTCCACACAAGGCAGCAGGCATGGAATATGAGGTCTTAGAATTTTACAATACAAGTATAAAGACCCAGGAATTGCTTCTTTCAAATTTTGTCTTTGTGACTTGCTTTTTTCACCATGTCCACCTTTTACTTCTTTAAAGGATGTGGAAAACACCAGCTTTCAGCTTCTGTCATCATCAGAGAGCCCGGATAGACAATTTCCACTCTAATCTTTCCCTCTTATTGCTTTCTGAGGCATATAGACCCACTTACGGCAGCTATTAGGGAAAATGGACAGCACCCAAAAGTGCCCTGCTTCAAGATCTCCTTGTTTGTCTGCCTAAATTGACGCTCTCGAATTTTCCTCACTCCCAAGATACCCCTCCCCTGCCCCAAATTTGATGGTTTACTAGTAGTCACAGGACTCATCAGATAGGCACAGCTATGGTTTAAAACAGCAAAAGGATACAAAGCGAAATCAACAAAGGCCACGGTGACTGGGGTAAGGCCCAGAGAACACCAGGCACTAGCCTCTAAGGACCCCCTCCCAATAGAGTCACAAAGGACACACTAACTCCTCAAGGGATGAGTGTGACAGCACTCATGAGACGCAGTCTACCAGGGAAGTTCACACACACACACACACACACACACACACACACACCTGCTGCCTCTCAGGATCCCCCAGGGTCTTCAACACTGTGATGTGTTGGTAGTTGTTCACCCTCTTACCACGCTGTCTTTCTCTGCAAACCCCCTTCATAGCATACCATACCATGAAATTCTTTCTCTTTGTTCCCGAAAGAAAAGAAGATTATAGAAGAAGTTCCCTGGTTAGATTCTGAGGGAAGTTAGTTACCCCATTCATTCCCCAAATGAATCTGAAATCAAATACAACCAAACATCCCCAAATTTGAATCCCCCAAAGACTATCTAGTCCCTCTGAGAAATCCGTACCCTCTCACTACCACGCCTTCCCCCTTCCCCCTGTAACATCACATCTCCAACTTATCCCAAAGTGGCAGTTTTTCACCCCACCTTGTTCCTGGCTTCTTTGGAAGGCAAGTGGTCTTATGTCCAATGCTCAGGCTTCTTGCTGAAGCAGAGCAACGTAGACGGGGAACTCTGACCGCACAAGGTTCTGTGGGTTCTGTCTCCCCGGCACTCCACTCTCGCCTCTTTCACATGCTCAGAGCTCTTCTGCCTCCCCAGGTCTCAGTCCCTCCCACTGGAACCACATCTGTAACCCCCACATCTGTAACCCCCTAACTCACCCCTCGCCTCCATCGCTTCAGTCCTTCCAGTATCCACCACAGTAGTATCACTAGCCACAGCTGCAACTTTTAAACCGCTCCACGATTCACAGCTTTCACCGCTATCTGTGGCCTATTACCTAACAAATAAAATTCACCCTCATTGGCCTGTGAGTGAGCTCTCCCACACTCCGGCCACGGTTCTTTTTCCTAACCCCATCTTTCTCTGCTATTCCCACAATCATTCCTGATGTGAACGAGGAAGCCATGTAATAAAGCTTCTTGAGATAATTTAGTCAAGAATATCTCAGAGGACCAACTTTTGAAAAATGTCCTTTTTGCCAGGGAAACATCTTTCTCTCTCCAGGCTGTGTGAAGGGGGCATGGGATCAGAGTTGCATTTGTAATTATCAGCTAGAGCCAGCTTCCTCACCCGTGCCAGTTCACCGCCATTCCTCGGGAGCATTAGAAAATGCCTCTGCCTGGCTTGCCCCTTGGGTTTCTGATTCACTTGGTCTGGGATGCAGTGTGGACTTTGGGGTTTGCAGAGGCTGCCCAGGGCTTCTCGTGCACAACCAGGGCTGGGAAAACTGACATGGGCAATCTGTCTTTGCCTGTACTTCGTTCAAGGCGGACTATGCAACGATTACAAGAGATAATCCAGGCATATCTCTCTAATCCTCATCTGGAATTACTGCCCCCCCAGCTCATTTCTTGTCTTTGAAGTACGACTCCAGTGTCCTTTTCGTAAGAAGCTGTCTTGGATCTCCAGAGAAGAACACACTCAGTCCTCTGAAAGTAGAAAAATTCCGTGCATGCCCCATCTGATGCCACTCAGCACTCTCCACCTCTCCTGTTATCCTCACATTCCTGCTGCCCTTCTTTCTTCCAACGCCTTTCCAAGAACCTTTCTCATTATTGGCTTCCAACAAAAAATTTTGTGTTTTGATGTTTCATGAGAATCTTAAAAATCAAAACATGGCTTTTTTTTTTAATTATAGCAAGCGTTATGTAATGCTTTCAACAAGAGATTCACCCAGCAAGAGTTTTTCCTCTAATACTTTCCAAGTCATAATTTGATCCCAGAGCAAACGCTCACCCCTAATCATGTTAAGATCTGAATCAACCACGTAGCTACATTTGTTTTACTGCTCATGGACAACTTGTCATTTTTTAGTCCTAGGCTATCAAATCCAAAGTTATGCATATGAGAAGCCAAATTAAAAAAAAAAAACAGAATGTCCCCTTTGTCACACAGTCTCCTGCTAGCATAGGCTGAGTTTGCATCCAAATTTTAGTACAGAGCAAGGAGATGAGAATTAACATGCATCATTGGTTGGCAATAAGTTCATTTTCTTTTCCTGGTTGCTTCAGGGCTGACAGCTCACCTGCATTTTGAAACAGACACCTGCTAATTCTACCTTCCACCCTTTAATCTCACCCTTTCACCCGTGGCATTTTAATTACCCTACAATTAATATACTCCTGGTTGTACCCACAAAGAAGAATGGGATGGGATGGGATGGCGGAGGGAGACTGGTCTGATAGTAACTCACAGCCCAGATTCCCCGCCTTCTTTGTGCCTGGGTGAGAGTCCCTAAACCTGTTTCATTCTACCTCATAAGATGCTTCCAAACACTCTTACCAGCCGAGCGTGGTGGCGCACGCTTGTAATCCCAGTACTTTGGGAGGCGGACACCGGAGGATCCGGGTTCGCGGCCAGCCTCAGCTCTCTCTCTTTCTCTCTCTCTCTGTCTCTCTCTGTCTCTCTCTCTCTCTCTCTCTCTCTCTCTCCTTAGTGAGGCCCTCCGCAACTTCGTGAGACCCGGTTTCAAAATCAAGTATAAAAAATAGGGCTGGGGGTGTAGCGCGGAGGTAGAACGCCCCTGGGTTCAATCCCCGGTACTGCAAAAAAAAAAAAAAAACAC